>VVHJ01001812.1:0-14840 GCA_015107715.1 Tylochromis polylepis
AAGGTACACCTGTGCACTACTCATGATGTCAGATCAGCATCTTGATGTGGCACACCTGTGAGGTGGGATGGATTATCTCAGCAAAGCAGAAGTGCTCACTATCACACATTTAGACTGATTTGTGAACAATGTTTGAGAGAAATGGTAATATTGTGTATCTGGAATGAATTTTAGATCTTTAAGTCCATCTCATGGAAAATGGGAGCAGAAACAAAGGTGTTGCGTTTATATTTTTGTTGAGTATATTTTGTATTCTTTACCAACAACAGTCTACAGATCCACATTATATGAAAGAGGGGAGTCATTGCCATTATCACCATGGAAATGGCCCCTACAATGATGTCGATATACCGGGTTGCTGGTTTTTCAAATTACCTCATAAGGTGAATTGTTATTATTTATATAAATCATTGTCACAGTGTTGTTCCACCAAGCTATTTTTACCTTCTGACTAATGATTTGTGTTTGAAGGATGGCAATCACAACAATGTCGGCAGTCCGTTCTCCAAGGACTTCCTGGCCAAGATGGAGGATGGCACTCTGAGAGCAGGAAGAGGTGGCACCAATGCAACACGAGCTCTGGAAATCAACAAAATGATGTCTTTCTGGAGGAATGCCCATAAACGTATAAGGTACTCCCATCAGAGTTAATCAAAGTAGTTGGATAACAAATCAACTTTTGTAATGCTAAAAATGGTCTTCTCATAGTTCTCAGATGGTGCTGTGGCTCAGAAAAGTTGAGCTTCCCCGTTCTGTCAACAGGTTTGTCTGATATTTAAAAAAAAAAAAAATAGATCGATTGACTAGACATAAAGTAATGACAGTAATGAATGTAACATTTCCCCAAAGACACAAAGATTTTGATGAGGAGGGCCAGTATGGTGCCATATTACCTCAGGTCATTACTGCTGGAACGGTAACGCGTAGGGCTGTGGAGCCGACGTGGTTGACTGCCAGTAACGCACGGGTAAGAAGCAGAGCCGACGCGCTAATCTGCATAAGTCTGAAAATACTGACCAGACACTAGAGCAATTCTGTATGGGCTTTATTCTGTGTCAACAGCGCGATCGGGTAGGCAGTGAGCTAAAGGCCATGGTGCAGGTACCACCTGGATATCACCTGATAGGAGCAGATGTAGATTCACAAGAGTTATGGATTGCTGCAGTGCTCGGAGAGGCTCACTTTGCAGGCATGCACGGTATGATTGGTTTGCTTCTAAAGAAATCTACAGAAGGAGACTTTGTTGTGTGTCTTCCTTCAATGATAATGCTGCATATGTCTCTCTGCGGTTTAGGTTGTACAGCGTTTGGCTGGATGACCCTCCAGGGAAAGAAGAGTCAAGGCACTGACCTGCACAGCCGTACTGCTGATGCTGTGGGCATCAGCCGAGAGCACGCAAAGGTGTTCAATTATGGACGCATATATGGCGCAGGGCAGCCCTTCGCTGAGAGGTTACTCATGCAGTTCAACCACCGCCTCAGTCAGACAGAAGCTGCCAGTAAGGCCAGACAGATGTACACCCTAACAAAAGGTATACGCAGGTAAGTTCAACAAGACTAATAGTATGAAGTGTTTAAAGCAGGACTTCAATCTGTGGTAGATAAAAACTTGAACTTGCACTCAGCGTGTTTGTATTTGTCAGATATCATTTGTCAGAGGACGGTGAGTGGCTGGTGAATGAACTGGGTATAGATGTGCAGCGGGAGGAAGATGGAAGTGTGTCCCTCCAGGAACTGCGGAGGATCACTAGACTGGCTTCACAATTGTGAGAACACAAAACACAGACATTCACAAGTACCTGGCTTGCAATAACCCATTTAATGTCCCTGAATATCCTCCTCTCAGTTGCTCTGCTCTTTAATTTCCCTTTGTCTGTGCTCCTGACACCACCTCAGTTCTCGACGGAAAAGATGGGATGTTGTTGGAAAGCGTCTGTGGGCTGGAGGTACTGAGTCGGACATGTTCAATAAGCTGGAGAGTATAGCCCATTCAAAGAACCCGGCCACCCCTGTTCTCGGCTGCAGGATCAGCAGAGCACTGGAGCCCAAGGTGGTTAAAGATGAGGTGAGATGGTGCTGACAACAGGAGTATAATATATATGATTTAATCTTTGAGATTTTTATGGCTTTTTCTGTCTGTAGGCAAGTATTTAGAGGGATATGATCATTCACTGTTTTGCCTATACATGAATGACCTACGCATTACTCAAGAGGTCAGTCAGAAGGCTCTAAACAGCAAAATAAACTCTTCATTAATGTCTCCTTTCAGTTTATCACCAGCAGAGTGAACTGGGTGGTTCAGAGCTCTGCCGTGGACTACCTTCATCTGATGCTGGTAGTCATGAAGTGGCTCATTGAGGAGTATGACATTGAGGGCCGCTTCTGCATCAGCATCCACGATGAGGTGCGGTACCTGGTCCGCAGTGAAGACCGTTACCGAGCAGCTCTGGCACTTCAAATCACAAACCTCCTTACAAGGTGTGCTCTTAGCTGACGGTATATTCTCACTGACAGACTGTGTGCTCTGGAATGGATGGTTACTGTGTTTCTCTTCCTGCAGGAGTATGTTTGCTCATGCTTTAGGCATGCAAGACCTTCCCCAGTCTGTAGCCTTCTTCAGTGCAGTTGACATTGATCAGTGTTTGAGGAAGGAGGTCAACATGGACTGTGTGTCTCCCTCCAATCCCACAGGTGTGGAACGAAAGTATGGCCTACCGCCTGGTGAGTTCTGCACACCATCACCAGCCTTCTTCCAACATTAAGAATAGTATATTTATTATACAAATGTTTCTTATACAAAGTGCACAGAAAAAACAGGAAGGCGTGTCTCATTACAAAAGCTAAATGTAACAAAATCAGATGCAAGAAGATGCAGTTTAGCTCTAGCACTTCAAGCTACAAAAATGCTCGTGTACAGAAGAATTTATTTTAAAACAACACCTTACAAAAATTGGACTCTACATCTCTTTAAATTATGTATGTGGAAAGTCATTAAATCCACCTCTTAGCATGACCAAATAGCCCTGAAACATGGCCATTTCAAACGTATTGTATGTATTCAGTTAGTCTTTAGCAAGAATTTTAAGCAAAACAGCACAGCTCGTTCATCATGAGATTTCCTCAAAGGAAGTAAATCAAATTAATGTTTAAATAAGCCAAATTAGAAATGACTATTTTAATGTAATCAAGACAAATAAAGATATGCACTGGGTTTGGAAATGCAATAGGGTTTTTTGATGTGTGAACTTGAGGAACACGACCAGAATACTAAATAATGTGTGCAAATTTTTCCACAGGTGAGGCCTTGGACATCTACCAAATCATCGACATCACTAAAGGATCTCTAAACAAAGGGCGATAGCTCTTTGTGGACCAGACAGCTTTTATTCCAAACATACAACTGCCAGGACACCGTTCACCCGCTGCTGCAGTCTGGACGTGTGTGCGTGTGTGTAGCAGTGGTGCCCAGTTATCACCTCACTGTTTCCTCTTCTTCTGTTTGGGTTCTTGTGTCTCTGTGGTGTCCTGTGACTCTGTGGTCTGAGTGCAATGGAAGAACAAAGACAAACAAACAAAGAGAGGGTGTTGAAGGGGAAAAACATCCAGATTTAGCTCGGAGCATTCAAAGCACCAAGCTACATGCACATTTCAACAATGGGAACAGCGTGGATATTGAGTCAGCTTTATGGTCTGGTATAATAAAGTAAAAGTGGAGAGAAGAGGCTGTTGTGTATGATGAACAGTATTGAAGCTCCCGTGGAGCCGAGCTAGCACTGACCTCCTGACTGTCATCCTGTTCCTGCAGGGCTGCATCCAGAGTAGCAGCATTGATGCGGAAATCTCTCGAAGTGCTCAGCTTCATGTACTGCATCAGGTTTACCTGGAAAAACATGCAGATAGATGTTACACTGACAGTGTTCAGGGACCTGTGTTTTTTTTTTTTTTTTTAAAAATGTATATATTTTTTCAATATTTACACAAACCTTTGATTTCTTTGAGAGTGTGATGAGATACTTCTCATACTGCTCAATGCTGAAGATCAGGTTGGGGATGGCCTTAGTCTCACGCAAAAGTTTTGCCTTCCAAGAGGAAAAACATAACAGACTTGTTTATATTTCTTTGTATGCATATATTTTATTATTATAAAAACAAAAGTTGTATTGTTCAGTCCCCTTATTCATTAAAATTATAAGAGGCCTTACAGAAGCACCAGTGTTCACGTCATTCCTTCTCTTTTTCTTTTTGTCATCTGCACCTCCACCACTGATATCTCCGCTCTAAAAGGAATAAAAAGCATCTTGTGACATTTCTGTAACAACAAAACATTAATCCAATGGAGCTGGACAACTGAACCATGCTAATACCTGTGCATATGTGATAAAAGAATAGCACTGTGGTGTTAGGTGGGAGCCAGATAGTTTGACCTGCAAATATGAAACATTAGGTTAGTATGACATTAGATCTATACAGGAAAATTTGAGGTGCCAGTAGCTTGGACTCACCAGCTTCTCAAAGCGAGCTGGCAGCAACCCGTGCTGGCTGGCACACACCTGGATGTACTAAAGTAAAATGAAGAAAACGTAATGTCACACTCTGCAAGCTGCACTGACGTTTTCACTCAGAACATCAAGTTGACAAATACGCACATATTTGACCAGCGTGGTGAGGATGGTGTACGTGCGGGTCAGTTCTCTTAACAGTGTAATGGTGCAGGTGCCCAGCAGGAGGGCCGTCTGGACCAGCTCACTTAGCGCTGTTAAGAGAGTCCCAAGCTGCAGCGTCACCGCTTTCTCAACTGGATCCTGCGGACCTGCAGTCTGTGTGGCTTCACCTACGCATTTATGAAACACAACATCACTTGCGTTTTAGCACCACTCGCTGACAAATGCATCTCTTCTGCCTCAGCATTAATCAAAGTGAGCATCAGTGTAAAAGGCTTCTTACCACAGCCCAGTTTGTCAGAAGCTGTCTGACTTTTCTTCCTGGCAATAAGCCAGTCCACTTCATCAAGCACTCTGTCAACTTGAGACAGGACCAGCAGCTGGGACAAGACATTAACATGAAGAAGAAGGTGAGCAGGATAAGCAAAGGCATAACTCTCACAGCCAGTCAGTCAGAAAACCAACACTTACTGCTGCCGTTGAAGCAGTTTTCATGCTGACAATGGCAAAATTCGACTGCTTTTCCACCTCCACATCCTGAGACAGGAAAACGAATAAAAGAAATCAGTTTGCAAATGCACTTTATTGTGGGTGTATTGTTATTGAAGGTTAGAGTCATCAGTGTACTGTGGGAAATAAACTTGGATTTTAAATCTTTAATAAAGTCTTGTTTAACTTGTTTGATCATTAAATTCTTTTTAGTCCTTGTTATTATGGTACTTACTGCATGCAAAATATAATCTTTATATGTATCAATCTATACTATATTGCCAGAAGTATTTGCTTGTTTGCCTTCACACACATATGAAATTGAGTGACATTTCATTCTTAATCCATGATGTTGGCCCAACTTTGCAGCTATAACAGCTTCACCTCATCTGAGAAGGCTTTCAGAAGGTTTGGGAGTGTGTTTATGGGAATTTTTGAGCATTCTTCGAGAAGCGCATTTGTGAGGTCAGACACTAATGTTGGACAAGAAGGCCTGGCTCACAATCTCTGCTCCAATTCATCTGAAAGGTGTTCTCTCGGGTTTAGGTCAAGACTGAAGGCCAGTCAGGTTCTTGCACACCAAACTGGCTCCTCCATGCCTTTATGGACAGGTATGGAGTCATGCTGGAACGGGAAGGGGCCAGCCCCAAACTGCTCCCACAAAGTTCGGAGCATGAAACTGTCCAAAATGTCTTGGTATGCCCCACACCATAACCCCCGCCTCGACACTCTGCAGTCAGACAAGTACTGTTGTCCTAGTAACCGCCAAACCCAGACTCGTTCGATGGATTCACTGAGCTCCTGAAAGCGACCCATTCTTTCACAAATGGTTGTAGAAGCAGTCTGCATGCCTAGGTGCTGGATTTCATACACCTGTGGCCATGGCAGTGACTGTAACACCTGAATAAAATGATCTGGATGGGTGAATGAATACCTTTGGCAATATAGTCTGTCGATCAACTTCAGCTGTGTGTACAGTTTTACACAATTCAGTGAGTTGTAGTAATAACAGTATCAGTATAGTTTAATGCCAAATTGTGCTCTGAACACTGCAAAGTAAAATTCTTGGTACCTGGTCAATATCTCCCAGTTCGCTGTGGATGTCTTGGCAGAGCTCCAGTAGCAGGCCTACAGGGCTCTTATAGAGAACATGAAGGTTGAAGAGGAGAGAGAGCAGCCCTTTACAGAAGGCAGAATCCTCTAAAAGGAGAAAAAAAACAACCCACACATACACACAAACACTCACATCAGGACATGGCTCCCTGCACCTAATATAGACACAGAGGTTAAGTAAACTATAACTTACCAAAACTGGTCTCTTTGCAGATTTTCACCGTCCATGTGATCATCTGAGCAAACTGTTAATTAGATATTAGCGTATTAGAACAGGAGTATGTTACTTTGTTCGGTGAAGTGCACACAGAAATAAACTTACCTGCTGGGAGGAGGGCTTTAGCTGGCGCGAGAGTATGCTTAGGATGCTGACCAGGAGCTGAGCCTCTTTGCTGGTAAAGTGTTCCTCACCTCCACTTAACTGTGTGAACAGCGCCCTCTGTTGACGGGCAAAGAAAACTGGATTTTAGCAAACGTGTCATACTTAATAAACACAGTTTTCTTGTATTATTTAGTGTTATATCAGAAGCACCTGGAACTGTCGGATGTAAAAGTAGTTCATCTCTACAACATCGCCTTCATCGTCTTGTTCTGTGCCATTTTCTGCATCATTTGAAAGAAACACATAATGATTAATTCCTGCATATGTTTTGTTGCTACAAAATGTACTGCTTTTTCACTGCTTGTCCAACCCATGGTAGAGAGCAGCTGGCCCATCTTGTCTGGGTAGCGTTGTTGGCAGGTTGTGAAGATCCTGAGCAAACCCTCCAGACACAGCTGAGACAAACTGGAGCGCTTCTCCTTCTTTCCCCCCTCCTCAACCACACTGGGGATGTTCGTGTAACGCCACATCAGCACGCTATAAAGAGACGTAGACAGAGATCCTTTATTCTCATTTTTGGTCCTATAAGTGTCACAATAAACAAATCCCGTGCTGTCATTTAGGCCAAGAGATTTCTACCTGGTCATGTCACAGAGGAAGCGGAAAGTCTTGTCTGCGTTCTGTCCATCTGGGCCGTCTGTGTGTCCCGCTTCATCCAGCTGCTGGATCTTCTGCACAACCACGCTCAGTACATAACGCACAAACTCTCCATTTGAGCGAAGTACTGAGAGAGCCTCCTCTCTGCTCTGAGTGTTATCCCTGCAAAAGATTTTTAAATTTTTTTTTACCATTTCTAATTCTTAACCATGGAATTTGACTTTCCAAGTTTGCATAGTATTTCTAATTAGCATTTTAATGAATAGATTTAAACAATGCCTACAATCAACTGCAAACTATAAATAACTCCCTCTCAAAGCTGATTTTATTAAATGCCATAATTCCACAGATCTACTGGTAGTCCATGTAAACAACGCTACAGAAACCATTTACCTGAAGAGCACAGTGATCAATGTTGATATGATGCCCATTGAGAATAAACTGCGGGGGGTCTTGTGTGAGGGCACCCGACCCTTTCCAGACTTCTCCTTCAGGATCTCAGACAGCTTGTGGTAACGGCTGAACAGCTCGATGAGCTGCTCAAAGCACTTTTTACTGCAGGAAACAGGGGAAGATACAACGGTAAATTATAAAAGGAAATCCCCACTGCATAATATGGCATATGTTTTGTATGATGCAATATTAAATTAGGATGATTAACTTTATTAAACTTTTATTTTGGTAAAGACCCCAGTATTTTTGTGTTACTTCTATGAAGTCGGCTATAGGGGGAGTGCTGGTTCTGTGTATCAGTCAGTAAACTTGGTGACCTGAACAGCTGCTGTGGGTTTATAAACTTCAACTGTGTAACACAACAACACTTTTACAAAATGCACCATTCAAAGACAGGTAGTTGTTACCTGTAGTTGGCTTTGATAAAGTTATACTCCATGAGGACCTCATACACTCCCATCACCAGCACAGCATAGATATTATTCTTCACTCCAACACTGGATCCCACTGAAAACTCAGCCGACTTGTCCTGATCAATATACACACAGTATAATAAGACTTAGCAATACTGAAACTGACCAGGGTTAGAGCCAACCTAAAAGCAAGGAAGAGCAGAATGATCTGAAATCTGCTAAGGAGAAAGAAGCTGCTTGCTCTTGCTCTCAGGGCATACCAGTTCAAAGTCTTCTAGTTCGCTCTTGATCATGCGTCTTGTCATACTCTCTAGAACAGCATGTAGGTCCGACCGGTATCCTTCCTCCTCTTCCTCCTCACCGTCACTGTCATCAGCATTAGGGTTGGCTGACTGGCGCATGTTTTGCAGCCACATCAAGCAATGTACAGTGCAGCTCAGCAGGTGGGCCTGAAACATAACACTATTTATAGCTCGCATATCAGTACAACTAAAACACACATGCAAATATGGTACAGTGCACACAAGAGTACCAGAGGCTCCTGGAGGTAGACTTGGTCTCCGTGAGCAGTGATGCATGGTTCCAGTTTCACTGGGGGAAGGAGGTCTTGTTCAGGCTCGTAGTACCGCTTCAGCTAAGGACAAGCAAGCTTCTGATACATCAAAGTCCATTATAACTAAGACAGCATGCACTTAACTCATAGACATACATACCTGTGACAAAAGGGTCTGCATGATGGAGCTTGCAAGTTGCGAGTTACGACGAAGAACATCAAAAAAACCCTAAAAAAAAACAAAAGAATTTATTTTTTCAGTATGAAACCCACATTTCTACAGCTAAACTGTATCTATACATATAAATAATGAAAGAGTAATGGTTAAATCAGATACATTTTTTGCCAAGTCTCAACATTAACCAATAAACTACTACTTCTTCTTTAGCTGCTCCCTTTAGGGATCGCCACAGCAGATCATCTGCCTCCATCTCACCCCATCTCTAGCATCTCCTCTTTCACACCGACCCCCTTTATGTCGTCCTTCGCTACATCTATGAACCTTCTCTGTGGTATTTCTCTTTTTCTTATGCCTGCCAGCTTCATTTTTAAAAACCTTTGTAAAATGCATCCACTAACTATCCCAGCTTCATCACTCTAGCCCTTTCTTCACACTGATAAACATAACAAAACATGACATAAAAAAATGCTTCTGACCTCATAGAGCATGAGGCGCACATCAGCCTGCTGGCCGAGGCAGCGACGCAGACTGCTGAGGATCTCCAAGCAGAACGCTTCATTGGCAGCTGAGTTGTAGCGAGAGTGAACATCCACTTGGATCTATGTATTGTTACAGAAAGACAGACCATGTTTAAAAATTACACCGTTCCACACCTGCAGAGTGTTTCTAGCACACTTTATAGAAGCATGTATGTAAAGTGTACAGAGTTTTACTGCAACTGTACCTGGCTGGAGGAGATTGCCTGGCTACACTGACTCGAGGCCAAGCTGCCCAACACTTTGAAGTTCTTCAGCAGCAACAAGAAGCCTGTCACTGCAGACTTACGACCATCCAGTTGGCTAGTAGAGTCATATAAGAGGGTCGATTAGTGTAAACCGCCCTTCTTTAATTGCACTTTAAAGCTGTGTTTAAAAAAAAAAGTAGCACAAACCTGGAAAACATGGCCTTGCGGAGAACTAAAATTAAAGCATCTTTCAAGGACATGCTGACCTTGAGCAGGGGCTGAAAATTAAACGGAAACCAACGATTACACAACAGAAACCTCTAGAGCATTTATGTGTATCTGTCAGCCTGTTTAGGTACCTGGACAGCTTTGAGTAGACCTTGAACAGTGGCCAAAGGCAGGTATGACAAGTGGTCAAACGTCTCCGTCACCTTGGAGGACGACTCCAGGAGGATCATTGGGGCAGAGACCACAATATCGGAGAAAAGGTCTAAGGAAAAAAAAAAACATAAGAATAAAAAATTTGTCAAAACATAGTCTTTAAAGTCATTAAGTTGTGATGTACATCTACAACTTGACCCTGCTGTCTAGAGGTTGTGTTACCTAAGAAATGATTGACAGGTGAGGCTGTCTTTGTGACCAGTCGATTTAAGACCTGCTCCAGTATCTCTCCCCTGATAGGCTCATGCATCTGTTAAAGACATAAAATACACAATGTTTGTATGACATTTAAATTCCTTTATTTAAAATACTTAATAACATGAACTTTAAAAAAATTTTTTTACCTTAAAGCCCTGGAGTAGCACCTGTCCTCCTAGCTTACACGCTTGTTGAGTTGGTGTTCGGGCTAGAGTAAGGGAGCCCTCCGTGGCCTTGCCAAATGGTCCAGGTTTGGGTCCAAATGAATCCATCAGGAAGAAGCCCAGCTGCACTAACCCTTGGGTAACATGATCCCATCCAAACACACTATATGGATGGAAAAATAGAGCTCATGTGAGAGGTTAAAATACACATACTGTTTGTGTTGAACCATTTCATTTATTTCTATTGAGGGGCATTACCTTATTTTAAAAGAAATCATGGTGAAACAAACACACCCAGTTTTTCTGTTGAAGGTGTCAAATAGAATACGTAAATCAACATTTTGCTCCTCTTACCTGTTCTGGACTGTATCCAGTATCATCTGAGCCACACTGCAGTGCCCGGGCAGGAGCTCCTGTAGTAACTTTGACCCCTGTTGTAGCTGCTCGTCCTTGAAGCTCTTGATGATGGCCCCTTTCAAAAGTTCAAATACCTTCCAAAAAAATGAAATGATTAACACAGGTGAGTAGGAAAGATGACATGAATTAAGACTCTACTGAGTACAGGAAGTAGTGTATAGTGTACCTGCTCTTCATAACGCTGGATACGTGCTACTGAGAGCAACAGGGCAACACTGAAAGGACACAAGTCTGCATACGACGTCTGCCAAAATGAAAATCAATATCTATGACACAGACTATCCTTCCAAATATAACAAACAATTCTCAAACAATTAAAACAACAAACAGATGAGCAATATTATACATAACCTTAAAGCCTTTAAGAAATTCCCTTGCAAGCTCATGGTCTAGTCTTATAGCAAAGACTATGTGGAGGATAGCAGTGCCCTCTACATGCCTTAGCTGGTCCTGTGGAATAGACTGAACCTCTAGATCCAGGCTCCTGAGAAGTTGGTGTACAAATTTTAAAAAAGACAGTCAGCAAATGGAAAGTTTACAGAAAGATGTAGCGTGACTATAGTAAATCCCATTTGCAGTATATGAATCACTCACTCTCCATGTTTCTGCTCCTCTTCTTGGCGAGCGTCCTGCTCCTTAAAATAACCGACGATTCCGTCCAGGACTTGTTTCTTACAACCCTAACAGACAAAGAACAAGACCAGCATTTAAATGACTAACAGAAACAGAAACGTAACACGCTGTTGAAAACACATCGTCACACACCTTTGCAGATAAAAGCAGCAGCTGGTAAACCAACGGCGGGATCTCCTGCAGATCTAGTTTGTTGAACATCCTCAATACTTTCTCCACCACAAACTGCAACTCCTCTGACGACAAAGGCACATCCCTAAAATGAGGCGGACACAGTAAAAGATTGTAAAAGGAATTTAAAAAAGAAAAATACACCAATATTGCAATAAATTCTATTATGATGAAAACAGAAATATGTTAAAGCATGTAATGAACTTAAAATAAAAAAAACTCCTACCTAAACATGGTTGTCAAGTGGATAGCACACTGTGGATCCCATCTGCATGAAAAAAGAAAGACCATGCAATGTAAATAAAAATATTTTTCAGTCATCTGCAAATCATTTGATCTCTACATAACAAACTAGTAATCGGACTAAAACAGCACGAAAGACGTTGACATTGAGGCATTTCATTATCCATCATGATCACTTTTAATTACGTGACCATGTAATTTCTAATAAATTAGATGTGAACTGGCATCTAAATAATAAAATAATACCAAAAACCTTTAAAATATATATTTGCATATCACTATATATATCAAATGTGACATGTCCTCACCTGCTCGAGCACAGGCTGTTAATCAGCTGTTTCTTATACTCCTCGCCACTGAGTTCCCCTAAAGTTATAATATATCATTGTCTTTTAGACCTTATAGATTGTGACATATTTGATATAACTTTAGACAACAATGTTGATCACAAAGTACCTTTGCCATAAGACAAGGCTTCACATGCTGCAAGTGCAGTAAGAACAGTAGGAAACAGTTCCAGAGACTTCCCACTGCTCATTTTCCCCACTTTGATGGCATCAACGAAAAGAGACGCCAGTGTTGCAAGAGATGGCCCAGACAGTGTATGAGTCTGTGTATTATATTTAAAAAAAAACATTTGCATTCATATGAAGACAAGAAAGTGGCACAATATATTTCTGCATATCTAATTCGAGAAGTTATAAATGATAGGCTTGCAAGTCAGATCAGGAGAAAAAAAAAACTGTTACAAGCATGAAAATCAAGTAGACCCAACAATGTGGTTCCAAAACACACTTCTTTGATTTAATCAACCAGTTACATGAAATCAACATATTTTAATTTGTAAATCCATGTTTCACTTTGATAACATTAAACCATATTTGGATATAGCGTACATCTAATATATAATAACTTCTGTATAACATAAATACCTCCAGCATGAGCAGCCCGATGATATCAGCTGCCACCTCAGTCTGAAGGTCCCCAGACTCACACAGAGGGATGCAGTGCTGATACAGGAGAAGTCTGCGATTTGCCCCAGCAGTGGAACTGGGTGGAGAACCTAAACAACAAGCACAAACTTTACATTTATTACATACCTTATTACCAAGCACAAGTTATCCATATATGTTTAATGATTCAGCATGGTGTATGAGTGAATCATACTACCTTAGCCATCTTGCGATGTTTGACACTTACAAGAATGAACGTGTACATACCTTTAAATATGCCTTTTATTATGATCCCCACCTTCTTGCCCTTCAGTGCACTATTGGTAATCGTGTTGATGAGCTAGACATTGTGTGATAGATAGTAGAGTATTTTATAGGTAAAACAGACATGACTTTGGAATTTCCAAATGTGTCGCGCTGAGTTGGTAAAAGAACTTACCTGGTCATCGGTCAGGGTGGAAAGGTATTTCTGTAGCTCGGGGATATTTTCTCCATCTGACAGTGAGACAATTTTATCTATTTCTGCCCTCATTGTCCACCTACAGCCTGACACAAGTGGCTAGTAACTGTAGAATAAGCTAGAAATCAATCTCGTAAATCTCAGTAAGTTTATGAACGTTATTATTTTTATTTTACTTCTTCTTATCGGTTATCTAGCTACATTAATCCTGGACATCCTGTTTAAACGAGCTGAAGGCAAATTAGTCCGTAAATATTGTAAATATATCGCTAATGTTTTTCTGAAAACTTTCAAGCGAAATTCCCGCCAGACGACACTTCCTGTTTTGCTTCGTGGTTGCCATGTTCTACTCAGACCGTCCCTCAATCACTTTATAATCAAGGTCACATTCCCCTGTACGGCAAAATGTATAATGTAAAAAAAAACAGTTTTCCAATAATACTCTAACACACCACAATTTCCATATAGTTTCACATCAAAACTGAAATAATATTTACGAGTGCATTTAGTCAAACTTTTACATTTGGCGGAAAACAGTCATCACCTCAGACGTGGCAACCGCGTTTGCAACCACGAGGTTATCAAATGGGTTTTTTGTCGGTGAATATGTGGATATAAGATAAGATAAGATAATTCTTTATTGTCATTGCACAGCCATACATAGTACAACAGTACAACGAAATTGGAACACTGTCCCACGTCGGCACCACATATAACACACAACACGACACGATAAGACACATCACAGCGCAACACAATACAGCACTAACAACACAACAGAGTATAATAACTTAATAAGAAGAATAAGTGTAAAGAAAGTCGAATAAGTGTTATTGTATTGCACATTGTTATTGTTACACAATAATTGTTATTGCACCTTGTTATAAATAAATATTATTGTTACTGTTGCCCAAAGAGTCCAGGTGGGTAGCAGATCCAGTCAGCTATTTGTGTTGATTAGGGCTATTGCCCTGTTGTAAAAACTGTCCCTGAGTCTATTTGTCCGGGACCTCAGCAGCCTGAACCTCCTGCCAGACGGCAGCAGCTTGAACACCCGGTGTCCTGGGTGTGTACTGTCCAGTAGGATGCTGCGTGCCCTCTTGAGACATCGGGTGCTGTACAGGTCCTTCAGGGAGGGAAGAGGATGACCAATGATTTTTTGGGCCATGTTAATGACCCTCTGGAGTGCCTTTCTGTGTGCTGTGGTGCAGCTGGAGAACCACACACCGATGCAATACGTCAGCACACTTTCAATGGAGCAGCGATAGAAGACGGTCAGCAGCTCCTTCTTCAGGTCCATTTTTCTGAGGATTCTCAGAAAGTGGAGACGCTGTTGGGCCTTCTTTAAAACCGCAGAGGTATTAGAGCTCCATTGGAGGTCTGTGTCTATGTGCACACCCAGAAACTTGAAACTGGAGACCCTTTCCACACAGGCTGCAGCTCAGACTTCCTCCTTCTGAAATCAACTACCAGTTCTTTTGTCTTGGTGGTGTTGAGGTTCAGGTTGTTATCTGCACACCAGTCTGACAGCCTTTGAACTTCAGCTCTGTACGCCGTCTCATCTCCCCCAGAGATGAGCCCCACTATGGTGGTAT
>VVHJ01001813.1:3396-21638 GCA_015107715.1 Tylochromis polylepis
CCAAAATAAAAAAATTAAAAAAAAAAAAAAAAGCAAGACTGGATGTGTAATTGCATAAAGCACCAGTATTTGGTAAAACCCAGAATTTCCAAACAAACCCCAGTTCTCTTTTGGATAAACTTTGCTTTCCCAGTGCACTTTATAAGCCACAGCATGGAGCTGCTGTGCAAAAATGTAGATGTTTTTATCCATCACTGATTGTCATCAGCTTTTTTTCCTGTAGAACAACAACATACACCATCATAAAGCAATAGCTTGAATGACAGGAAGAACAAGGAATCCTGAAATGCCATCAGTCTGGGATAACATGGAGAGATGGAGGATGCTCAGAAAGCCTAAAACCACAGGAGAACCGCAGCAAGTTTTTTTTAAATGATCTGAACACCCTATCTAGACTCCTATCAACCTATCAACCTATCTAATAAGCAAAAATAATGCGAGACAGCTTTTAATTCAGTTGCTAAGCTAGAAGTCCAATTGCAACAACTCAAGTAGGGTATGCTATTTAAGCTATTTTAGCCTGCTGCAAACCACTTTGCAACCCCCTTCCACTCCAGCTCCTCCATTCATGCTATTTCTGATTCGGTGAATGTCATATTTTCTCACATGGATGTCCGATCTGTTTTGTGCCAGGTATTGCTGCGTTCTCCAGCTTTCCATGTATGCCATATTGTCAAATAGAAATTACTGCAGAAGAAAATATCTGTGGTTTTGACCAAGCCCACAAGAGAGTAACTTAAAGAATTATAACTATTTATCAGCACAGAGAGGTTGTGTTAAATGTTTTTAATGTTTGTATTCTAGTTAATACAAAATATATATAATTTCATCTAAACATGAGACACTGATGAATTACTTTTTTAGTGTAGGTCCAAGAAAAGCTGTTGATCAAATTAATTTAAACTGCATGAAGCCTTGATTAAATTCAGTTTTAGCTGAATTTGTTGCAGTTTGGTAAACCTCACAGAACCCTTGACAATATCGCATCAGTAAATACAACAGAATGCAAATAACATTAGTCTTGTAAGTAAATAGCAGCCTTAGTGATAGCAATGCACTTGTAGTGGTATCCAGTTTTTTAGTCTTAGCAGAACAAGTTGACAAAAGCAGCGTGATGAACACAGAAGAAGAGTGTTGGACTTGAAGTGTGAGCTCTTGAAGAAACTTTGAATCTCTTGCTTGTGATCAAAGAGGCAGAGTGACTCAACCCGAGCTTTAGTTTAGCCACTTGTTCTCTCCTCAGAGTTGAAATCCAAGTTTGCCTGGAATAATAATAGCACCTTGATGAGGCTCTGTGCGGCACACTGCAGCATTAGGGCAGGCAGTTTGATTCATGGCTCTGACAAAAATCCTCTTGTTTATGATCACACAACATCTGTTGACGGTGAATCACTCCTTGTAATCAGCACTCTGCTGCTGTTTGATCATTTTATCAGTCACAACATAGTGTGACTGTGAATGTGTGTGCGTATGTTTATGCGCGTCTCTCAAAGCACTTTGGAGCACAGACTCCTATACAGGCAGCTCTATACCTACCTAAAACTGCACTAATAAGAAACTGCTCGGGGTTATGTGCTTGTGCTTTTGAGCATGGATTCAATGGTAGATGAATAAAGCCATAATCAGCGTGTGAATGTGCACACTCGCTCCTGAGGGTCCATGATTGTAGCGGTTTCTTATCATCAAAGCCGATAAACATCAAATAGCTATTCAAACATCTACCACTGCCATTAATGAAAATGCACCAAATACCAAAGACAATGATGTAGCAGCTCGAGCAAATAAAGCTGCGCCCTGACCCTGGAAATCGAAGCCTGACTGTTATCCATTTGTTTTTGAAGTGAGAGCATGCGCTGCTGCCACTAATTCCAAACGCTAATTCAAAGAGGATTCGTAGGCATTTTTTCTAGGTCAAACATCACAGCTTTGAAAAGCTCTCCTTCCCTTGCTGTTATGTTTTTTTGCTTTTTTTTCTGGTGCTTCTGCTTTTCTAAATTGCTCTTCTGTTGAAAGTGACAGGAGTTTTAAAAAAAAGAGGTGGCTGGGTGGCTGGGTGGGTGGAGGGGGCAACCTAAAGGTTACAAAGTGGAGCCAAACAAGAAAAAAAAAAAGACAAGCTTGCACAGGTTGGTAACTCTTGATACTTGAGAAATGCTGAGAGGCATTACATCTTTCATTTGTATTTGTTTTCATGTTCTTTGAGCGATGTGTCTTACTCTAAATCTTCCTCTGCTCCTGGTAGAGAGATCAGGCCAAAGCCTTGAATGCCAAGCGAGCACGAGGGACCAGATACAAGAAACCTTGATCCAGAAAAGCTTAGCCATCAGCTGGCTTGAAGGGTGTCACAGGCCTCCAGCACCATGTGCTGAAGTGATAATCTGTGATTTTTTTCTTCTTGTTCTGGCAACATGTTGGTGCTAAATGATCACCTCTGTGGTGTTTTGCACTGGCGTGCCCACCAATCACTTCAGTCCAGTGTCACTGTTACTCTGACATCACTGGACTGACAGCAGCTGATTGACCCTCCACTTAAATATGTAAAGACACTATAAATAACAGACTGTTATCCACTGAGACATTTCTGTGTAAGCTATGTGAATGAATCAAACTAGCATGTTAACAGAGCATGTAACTCACATTATTTCTTATAGCGACAATTTCAAAATCAGCAGTCAGTACAGGCACAGAACTTATAATGCCAAGTAAAGATCAAAAGAATAATGTGATAAATTAGCATACATGTCTGCGAACAAGGGCCACAGGCCTGGAAAAAACGACCCATAGGGCAGGTACTTGATAAAGATATGAGCACCGTACATGAATGACTGATTGAAGCAACTGCTCACAGGCAGCCAAAAATAATTAAAATCAGATAATGATAAACAAAAAATGTGTCCATGTCCAGCTGTCTTTGTGAGCATTAAAGATCTTTTTTATAGCTGTATTTTTTTTTCAAAACCCATTTGAAGATTAAGACTCAGTTTTAACACTGAGGTCTACAATGTCAAAGTCATTGTAACAACTCCAACCATAACTGAAATCCATGGCAAACAGAATATGTAATTTCTGTTTTTATTCAATTGTTCTCCCAACTTTTGGCAAACAACAGGGAACAAATAAAATAATCATTCTAACTGACATATATAGTTTTTCCAAAATTATATATTATAATTTTTCTTGGTCATCCAAGAAATCATCAGTGATGAATCCTGACCTAACCATCTTTTCTGGAGTCAAGCAAAATCTGTTTTTCAGGACAAAAACATGAAATCAGTTTTAGTCGACCTCAAACTTGATACTGCACTTTCCGCTCAGCGTCACACCTGTCAGTTCAGTAACTGATCAATGGATATGCAGAGATTTCTTGAACTGGGTGTACAACATGGCAGTGTAGTAATAGTTAATTTGGCTACATACAGGCACTGCTTTTTAAATGTATTCATTTTCACCAGAAATGTTTAAAGATTTATAATTAAAGAAAAAAAATCAGTGTATGGTGCTGTGTTAAAGTTTTAGGTGTCAAAAATAAGGACAGGGTGTTGAGTACTTCCACTCATTTCCTTGTGAAACTCAAAGGTAAGCTGGAGTTTTTCTGTGGATTTACTTTGTCTCAGCCTCTTTGATCTTCTCACATAATCCGAGAAACACGTGAGTTTGAAATCAGGGAAGAATATAGGCATCTAATGTGCCTAAACTTTTTTGCACAGTACTTCTTTTCCACATTGCCTTTAGCTCCCCTACATTAGTGGATGAATATATTTGAATCAGCTAATATTCTGTGTAACTGATGGGTGGTAGTTTTAGAGCAGCAAGGAAGAACATTCTTAGTTAAAACTCCAGAGTGGAGTCTGCATGTTCACCCCTTTTCTGGTTTCCTCTCACAGTCCAAAGAAATGCACATCTTACTATAATGATCACAGCATATGTATCACGGATGTTCCTGACAACTCATTTCTTAGTCAACTAAACAAGGGAAAACAATTTGACTGTGTGTCTAAAACTAAGAAACACTCAGATATCAAGTTAAGTTTGAGACCATTTAACGTCAAAAACTCATTAAACAAAGGCATTTCAAGCCAGTAATCATATTCTTCAATAATGAATCATGTCGCTTAACTGCTCGGCACATCGACAAATCTATAATAACAAAACAATAAATCATCCATCCATTTTCTTATGCTTATCTTATGTTGGGTCACGGGGGTCAGCAACCTACACAGGGAAGCTCACACCTCCCCCCCACCAGCCACCTCCTGCAGCTTATTTTATGTAGAGGCCAGGCCAGCTGATAGAGGCATTGTCTCCAGCGGGTCTAGGTCTACCCTGGGCCTCCTCCTGGTTGGACATGCCCAGTCAGAACATGTTACCCAGAAGACGCCTGCTACAGCTGGGCTTCTTTAGATGTGGAGGAGTTGCCGCTCCACTCTAAGACCCTCCCGAATGACTGAAATGACTGAAGCTTATTTCTGCAATCTAATTTTTCACCTTTAAAAGAACTAACAGTAATATTGTTAACAAAAAGATCAGGCCAAGATTAACAGATTTATGGCGTTTCACACCAACAATGCTCCATCTGGTGGCAAATGGCTGCATAACATTTGCACACAATAATTTACCAGCATTGGGCATCAATTAAAATTAAACAATTAGATTAAATGACTAGTATATCTGGTACCAACTAGTGACAATGATAATGATTAGTCAACTAATTGGGCACATCCCTAACACGTATATAAACATGTCTCTATGTACCCTATTTACTATTGCCTTATCAGCCAATCTCAATGAAACTCAATGAAAATCCCAATTCTTTTGGTTTTCATATTCATCATCCCCCTGCGAATGCAATGTCACTTTCTCCATTTGTGTTTGTTTCACGTTTCATGAATTGCTATGGAATGACCAATTTGAAAAGCTTTGGCTAGTAATGCTAACATATACAGGTAACAAATAACAAGGAAACTCCCATTGGTAGTTAACAGGCTAAGCTAACTAGCTTGTAGACCTTCCACCAAATCTAAACTTTATTGACCAAACCAGGTCCAGCAGGTAAGTGCTTCAAGCAGTGGCGCTTTTTTTTTTTAAATGCAAAATGTGTGATGCTAAATTGTCTGTGTTAAGCGTAATGCGTTTACTTTTTTAGCTTTTCCAACTTTTCAATATGAGTTTCACACTGTCTCTTATCAAATAATATGTGTAATATACTTTGACCTATCAACCCTTCTCCACTTTCACTCAGTACTTTCTCAAATTTAGGCTTTTCTTTCTTTTTTTTTCTTTCTTTTTTTAAAATCCTTGAATAGAGGTGCAGATTTTCAACAATTTCGCGTGAAGAGTGAAACCGTTCAAACAATGTTTGATTTTGAGCTGGTGCACTTCTGGAGCAGGTACTGATTCTTTGTGAGTCTAGCCAGGGCGAGTGCTATATGCCCAGTTTTGCAATTTATTCCAAACAAACCACTGTTGCTGCTTCCAGAGAAACAGCAGATTCATTACCGCCTTGTGCCCTAGGGCTTTTCCCTGTTAAATACCGAGAAAACTCCAATCCCCTTATCAGTGTTTACAGCGACAGCAAAGAAAAAGAAAAAGTGAAAATCACTTTAATTTATATTCAAATGCCAAGTATTTTACTTGAATTCTTCCTTTTATGCATGGCCAGGCTGGCTCGCAGACAATACATTTACAGTAAAACACGAGCGAACTGAAGCACCACCTTGGGAACTCTGCAGTCTTTCAGAATGATCCTCTGAGGTCTATATTTAGACACGAGAAAACCCCTGAGGCAGAGGTTTGTTTTGTTCAACAGGGAATACAGTTAAACTACACCATGATGAAAGTGTGTCACACACACACACACACACACACAGACAGCATGGCACCCACGGTGATAAAAGATCATAACTGACGATTCAGCTTCAGAAGAAAAGCAGCATGCTGACAACACTGGTGGTATAATACTCGTAGAAAACAGAAATATGTTGACATTTCTTATTAATACCTGTATGCGCTGCAGCTGATGTATGAAGCGAGTCCTTGGCAAACAAGTCTTTGATAACGCTCATTTCTGTGTAACCACCATAAGTTTACTGTGGTCGAAATGTTCCAGTGAAAAATACTCTTGTGGTGCTTTTTGGACACCTCATATCAACAGACAGAAAGAAAAGCATAATCAGTCATGTGAAGCTGCTCATTGTGTAAAGCCTCGTGTTTCTGTTCTGTTTTACATCACCCTTGTTTACTGCTTCAGCTTGTCCTAAATAAGCTCTAACCTCTACTTACTGTGAAGTAGGGTGTTTAGCTGAACCGACCATCAACCGCCACTACTTTTGTATTTTCATTTGAGGTACTAGCGATCCTCATCAAAGGGTTTGTTCATAAAGCTCTGTGGTTTACTGACAATAAATTTGAGAGGACAGAATGGGACGCACGAAACAAAAAGAAAAAACACCGCCTGGTGTGTTACAGAAAATACAGTATGTGTGGGTGGTTTGACACGTCATAGAACCTTACACAACAATTTACTTTGCCTCTGCGCACCACACCAGTGGATGTTAAATCAAGGAATTAAAATATGATGGAAATGTGACTTTAAGATTTTATTCAAAGGGTTTAAAAAAAAAAAGAAAAAAAAACACTGCATGAACTGTTTAAGAATTATAGACCTTTTCGTACAAAGTCCTCTCATTTTCTACAGTAATAGGACAAACTAATATAATTTTAAATATAAGAGTTGTTTTAATATTTAAATGAAACTCCGTTGAACTCATGAACATCACCAGTTGTCGCATTTCCTCCCTTGAGATACTCTGCCAGCCCCTTCAGTTGGTGCTTGTTTGTGGGTCTCTCTGCCTTCAGCTTTTTCTAGGCATGCTGTATTAGTTTCATCTGTAGTCCAAGTGCTGTTAAAATGATTTTTAACACAGGTTTTTGAAACATCCTGGTTTTATTTTGGATGCTGGCATTATTTTATTTTGCACACAAACAAAATTATTTAGCAAAAAACGAAAAACTACCAGGATCAAAACTATTACGAACTGAAGCAGCCCCACAGCATAATACTCCCACCACCGTGTTTCACTGTGGGGATGGTGGTCTTTGGGTTGTCCGCTTCTCCCTTCTTTCTCCAAACATAAGCAGCGTCTCTGTGGCCAAAGAGCTCTAGTTTTGTCAGACCAAAGGACGTGCTTCCAGTGTGGATAATCTTTCTCCAGGCTGTCCTTAGCATACTTCCATCTAGCTTGATGGTGTCTCTTCTGCAGAAGTGGAGTTTTTCTTGATCTGCAACCTTGCAGTCCATTCCTGTGCTGGGTTCTACTGATTCCCAACTTGGGTAAGTCATTCATGCATATCTTGGCAGTTGTTCTGGGGTCTTTAGACACATTTCACTAGTTTTATTTCCTCAGTCGTTGACATCTTTAGCTTCCTACCTCTCCCAGGCTTGTTGATGATACTTCTCACTCCAGTTCTTGACACTTGGAAATGCTCCGATAACTTTGTCTATCCATCTTCTGCTTCATGAGCATCAACAATTCTTTTTCTGAAGTCTAAACTGATTTGATTTCGGCATGATGCTTTCTCAAGTGACAGCTCAAACCCTTCTACAGTTTTTATACTCCGTATAAATATGAAGACAACGCTTTATTTTACCAGCTTTGAGCATTATGAAGTCAAAGCATATCATAGCACAGCAGTGGTTTGTGCTGTGGCTCAATTTAAAAAAAGGCCTGTTTTCAGAGGGTTAACAATATTGAACCAGGCAATTTTTGTTTTTCTGAAATAATTATGCTATTTGTTTGTCCATTTGTTTGTGAGGTCCCGTTTGACTCTTTGAAACCTGATATGATGAGCATTGATAGAGAAACAAATGGACAAAGCCCCCTCGTGGTGTAGCGCCTTGTCAACCGCATAGTGACTCAAGGACTTTACATGCCGAGCACATTGTGTAAAAAATGACACAAAATTCAGAATTTTTTTCTTGTGAACTCATTGTGTAATGTATAACTGTGTAATGTACACACTGGAAGCCTTATGATTTAGCAAAAAATTTGTCCTCAAATTTGACGCACTGTGAAAAAAATGCCATCAAGCAGTGGTGAGCTGCTCCTGATGTTTCTAGACGAGAAAAGGAAGAAACTGAGATTCTGGGTCCATCCACTTCTCAAGAGAAACCAGCAGCAGGGAGAATTTCATGGTTTGATCCAGGAGCAGTAGTGAAGCTCACAACCTCTTTAGTACATGTTTCAAGATGTCAATGTGGCAGTTTGAGCTCTTGTTGACAGAGTTGAGACCACATCTGAGGAGGCTGGGAAATCATTTCAGAAAACTGATTGACCCAGAGCAGCATTTAGCTCTGTGTGTGAGGTAAAACTGTATAATTTTACTATTTGTATATTGAGTACTGGTGGGCATTTTGAGCTATGAGTGCACTTGTAGCCAAATGGTAAAAAATCAAACTTGATCTGAAAAAATTAAGTCCGCAAAGCAATGAAATGCCAGCAAATATCACTCCAACATAGGCTGGTTTAAACATGTTACAATTACAGAAGCTGTAGTTTAAAACTCCATCATATGTAGCAGCTAGTGGAAAGTTCTTACCCCAATTTGCTTTATTAGCACTTATCCCTTATCCCTCTGCATGCATGAATTAGTGCACAAGGGAGGATGATCGAAAAAGAGGTTTGGTTGAGCTACATACTCGACTCTGCTTGTCTTTTCTGTTTTTTCTTTCTTTCTTTTTTTTCATTTCAGTGTGGGCTGACAGTTAACATCAAGCTGAGGTAGAAAAGTTACAGCAGGACTGGGAATGAAAATGTTTTTGGTAGACAGCCATTCAAACACAGCCTGTTTCTTCAGCATCTGTTGCCAGCTTCACGGAAGCTTGAGCCTCCAGCCTCGGGCTAAATCTTGCTTTAAAGACGACAGCTCGTCAAGATGAGTGACAGGTGCTGGGGTACGAACTTGGCCAACTGAGTATGAGGAGGAGGGCGGAGCTGACAATACACTTCCTACCTCAAGGCATAAAGTTACATCTGGTAGCCGGGTGTTACCGTGATCATTTTAGAGCTTTTTACTGCGAGGGCCCAGAGGGCGAAGTTTGTACAGCACCAATCATCTTTTCACACACCGTGTAAGGCTTGTCAGGTCACCATTACTCATTAGGTTGTTTTCTTCTAAGTGAACCAGCTTTACAGAGAGACTCTGTCTCGAGGAGCTTGTGGCCCAGAATCAGCCCCTGCTTTGTAATGACGGAGAAATTACAAAGCTCTCTGACCCGTTTAAGACACCGAGGGTTTTATGCACTTATTTATGACCGCTTCCTGGGTGCAGCTAAGGGGAGGGAGGTGGCGAGCGCATGGTGCCACTGTGCCTCTATCACTTTATTAACAAAGGGAAGACACAGGCACAGCAGCACATTCATCATCTAACCAGCAGCCGGCCCTGTGGATAAGACAATACACATTGCTTTGAGCTCGCATTTGCTCATGGTGCTGCAGGTGTGTGTGTTGCTGATGGTGTTAGATCCCTGCGTAGTTGAGGTAAGTGATGGCGACATCCCACAGATCCTCTCCAGACAGCTGGGAAAACTCTAATGAGCCTGTGAACCTGCTGAGAAGTGTGTGTGTGTGTGTCTATATGTGTGTGAGAGTGTGAGAGAGAGTCTGTGGACGTGCGAGGATGTGGTGAGTGCCTGTATGTGTGTGTGCGTGTGTGTTTACTGAGATGTGTAGACAGTCCTGTGTTTTCAAATCTGTAATTCTTATCCCAAGACTGAATAAAAATAGAACCCTTTCAGAGTGATGCATCTCTTATGGTTTGCAAAAACCAGCTCTTCATATTCCCCAAATACAAAATGAAATCAACTTTATCTGAATCACTACTATCATCTGTCTTCCTTTGTAAAACAACATCCTGCCTGCTTTCCTTCAAACCATAAAAAAAAATCAGTTGGTGATAAACAGTATTCTAGCCGGTAGTTTCTCGTTAATACAGACTGAATGTGTGTGTGTGTGTGTGTACGTGGCTTTAGCTGTGTTCCACTCATGACAGCCGCCCAGCAGGAGGGAAACACACACTCCATCTTGTGACCTTCGCGAGTGTTAACGCCGTTGCCATGGCAGCGCTGCTTGATGCTTTCTGACAGGTCTGATTTGCCCTTGACAGAAATACGGCTACAGGCCTTGCATCTCCCCATGTCCTTGTCTCATCTACAGTATATAAACCTGTCATTTTCATACACACGCACACACACACACATACACACGTATCCATATGCTGTACACATGCAGTTAAATTACATTTTAACTGTATGAGCTTGTGGCGAGCTTCCCGGCTGCGAGGCCCCCTGCTGGCCCCTTTGTAGCTTGAGCCTTAAGTGAGACGAAGCCGTTTGAGGAACAGAGACTGTACAAACTCACGTTGAGCCCAACTCCATCTATCCTCCCTCTTTTTTTCTCTCCTCTGCTGACTCCCCCCCAACCCCCCATGACTCTTTGTCTTGCGCTGGTTCTCAGGCTAAAAGTTCACTTGAGGTTGGATGGAATCTGTGTGACTTCAAATCCCAGCCACTGGTGTAGTGAGTCATGGCGAAATATTTCACTATATAATAGATGGCGCTGTAGTGAGATAACCTGATATAGCTGATGATGGCGCAAACATGCACACACATAAACACACACACACACTGCTTCCACTATTCTCCCTGCTCTTTATCTCTGTCTAGGCTGCACCGGGATCCTGTGTGCACCTCTCTGACGTTGACAAAGCACTATGGGTGTTTTTGGCAGTCATCCTCCCCTCAGCTACCTGCTCACCACTTCATCAAAACCACAGGCACCAAAATGGCGAGGGATCCATCAACTTCCCACGCTGAGAGATGATGTCATCAGCGAGGGACATCTCCTGGGGGACCATTGCTGATGGCATGATGGTGCATCAGCTGCTGCTAGATTTGAAAATGCCCTTGATAATTTCCCTTTATGGATTTAAGTGTGGAACTTTTTTCAAATCCCAAGTTTATGTGCAAAAACCTTCACATAAACATTTGCCCGCTTACTTCAAAAAGATTAAAAAAGACATAGCAATGGGAAAAAATGAACATAAGAAACGACGCAAAACCCATAACTACACATCTAAATGCATACCAGTCAACGCACAGATGCAAACAGAAAAAATACTCCAAATCCAGAAACATCTGGAGAATCTCAAAACACAAAACTGTCATGGTTAGTGCTGTGTGGTAAGCAAGATGTAGGACCCA
The DNA here is from genome assembly GCA_015107715.1 of Tylochromis polylepis. Taxonomy (NCBI): domain Eukaryota; kingdom Metazoa; phylum Chordata; class Actinopteri; order Cichliformes; family Cichlidae; genus Tylochromis; species Tylochromis polylepis. The sequence goes on from VVHJ01001813.1 coordinate 14,654, forward strand.
AACACAGGACTCAAAAACAGAAAGTAAACTTAAAGCGCAGCTTTATTGCTGGGAATACTCTTCAATGAAATAAACATCACAAAAAGAACCAAAATAACAAATACAAAACTAAACGCTAAACTGGACACTGGAACCTAAAACTAGGAGACTCGCGGGAACAAAAACCAGGAACTAGAAAATTACCAGGACATGACAGGAAAAACACAGCACAGAGCAAGGAAAACACAGGGCTTAAATACACTGAAGGAAAACGAGGGAATGGGACACAGGAGGAGAGCACAGCTGGGAGTAATCAAACATGACAAGACAAGGGGGAGCAAAACTAGACACACTAACGAAAGACATGAGACTTTCAAAGTAAAACAGGAAGCACATGACAGAGACACGGACTCGACACTAAACAAGGGGACACAGAGCACAGAGACAGAAGTGACACACAAGACATGACTGACTGGGGCATAAGATAAATAATAATACATAATCAAAGAATACAACTTAAACCAATGCAAAACACTGGGTCACTGACCCAGGACCATGACAAAAACAGTAACAAACAAACCCCCAAAGGTTTTGGAAATTTGATGCAAGTCAAAAATGAATCAAACAGGGACAAAAAAGAAGAACGTGCATGGAAATACTAAAAGTAAATATGTTTATCTGAAACATAGCTGCAGTTGTAGGTTTCGTCTATTCCATATGGACGGTCAGCCCAATCAATTCAGGTCAATTCAATTTTATGTAGAAAATAAAATATGAGCAAGCACTTGGCAATAGTGGGAAGGAAAAACTCCCTTTTAACAGGAAGAAACCTCCAGTAGAACCAGGCTCAGGGAGGGGCGGGCATCACTGTGACCGGTTGGGGTGAGGGGAGGGAAATAGGACAAAATACAAGCTGTGGAAGAGAGCCAGAGATTAATAATAACTAGTGATTAAATTCAGAGTGGTGTATAAACACACAATTGTGAGTTAAAATCAAACACTCAGTGCATCATGGGAAGCCCTGAGCAGCCCAGGCCTATTGCAGCGAGACTAAGGGTCTACTGTGTTTTGCTGTCATTTTATGGATAAATGACAGCAAAACACAGTAGACTCTCACACTGAGGTAAAATGAGAGTGGCATACATATAAAGGTATAAAAAAAACCTTAAACTTTAAAAAATATATATTTTTCACTTTTTTGTCTTTTTCCAATTCTCATTAACTGTTATATTAATAAATACCAATAAATACCAATTAACCAAAGAATGTATTTAATACAGTATAAAGGTGAATCTGTACTCAATATGAGGAGCTAGGTTTCTGGTATCCTGTTGGAAAATGGAAAACGTTCAATCGAAGCATCTTTGTTAGTTGCATAGACATCATAAAAGAAAGACCTAGCCACCATGACGAAGTCCTTTTTTGAAGCCTGAGATGAGCATTTTGGCGTTGTTAGGTGTGGGTCTAACTGTGAAACCGCACTCACTGAGCATATTCTGGATAATCCTCCTTTCTGGGGTTTCGAACGGCCATAAGTCACAAAATAGACTCAATGCTTTTCATTTTTGCTTTTCTAATATGACAAGAAAGTGTTTACTGAGTCACTTTTCCATAGATTTCTTTAGGACCAGAAGTCTTTTTGCAACCACAGGTAACCCCCTCGTGGACATTAAAGACTTGAAAGCTATGTCCATATTAAATTGTCTGTGGTTAGCACAATAATAAGCAGCCTAGTAAAAATGTTTTGTACATTACCTAATGTGCAAATATAATCAGTTACTAATGTAAGCAGCAATTAATAAAGCAGTCACATTGCTTTCTTTCACTCAGCACAGTAGTGTCAAAAGTTGAATTCTTGCCGTCTCAAAGCTGCCACACTCTTGCCTCATTGCAATTCCCTGCAAATCACCCACACATATGATTTCATTATTTTTGGATAATTGGAGCTCATCTTGGGGGTTTGTGGGAGTGTGAAGACTGTATTTGATTGACATCTTGTTCACTCTCTTGTTTGCTTTGTTGCACCAGCCTTGGGGGGACAAATTACACCCACCTTACAAGGCTTCCCACCTTCAACCTGAGCAGAGGTCTAATCAGCCAGAATAAGTGAAAACACATGTGAATGTGTACATTGCCTTTAATAAGCAGTATTTACTTACTCATGATGAGCAGCTTGCTTAGCTCTGCTGAATATATGCATTACTCCAGAAGTCCTGACAGGGAAGCTGCAGGGTTCATATGCCCTCCAGCTCTGAATAAAACCAGGGGATCTCTGAATATTTGCTCACCAGGGACTAGCTGCAAGGAAGATATTATAAGAGCATGAAAATAAAACTGTTTTTCCTTGCTCCTGCAGGCCATATTCTTTCTTTTTAAGTAAGCTGTGCCATTATACATCCCCTTTACAGAGATAACATGTCTTGGAACATGTCTGAAATCATCAACCTTCATTTCGCTCCTAAAAAGACAAGCTAACTCACTCAGAAGATTTATTGCAATCTGATAACTGTAAACGCTGAATTTGGTGTTCACTGAACAGATTTGACGTGCAAGTTTTTTGCAGAGCTGTTTGCTCCAAAGCCTTTTGTTTCCCCTAAATCAAATGAACAAGTCACTAAGATACAATAAGGGATGGAAATATGTAAATAGTCCACATTTACCAAATTAAAAAAATCTCAGAATGGTTGAATATGTGGAAACCCTAGCCAAATGGCTCGCTAAAGCTGGCATTAGCAACTTTATTTATCTAATAAATCAGTTTTGTAATTGTTAATATCTATACTATTGCCCACAGTTCACAAGATTCTCATGTTTGTTGATATATTTAAATATTTTGACTTGTCCTAGCAGGGAAAGGACAGGTTTGTAGCAATAAAAGGTCTCAGCATGGATGGATAATAACAATAATAAGTCATTGAGTGACCTCTAATAGGCATATAGCTTGTGTTCAGGCTTGTGCGCTCAAGTCAGGAGACACTCTCACTTTTTGACTTTACATTATAGTTACATTATTATTACATTATAGTCTTTTCACATATGCATAAAAAACCACTGAATACATGTAAAATACTATATAGTGCATCCATTAAATTATATCACTGATCCAGTGTGCACAATTACAGGGCCTGCTTTCTTGTAGGTCATGTGAACATACGCTAGAAAAAATGCATATATTCAGAGTTAGCTGTTCAATATATGTGCTTTCACTTGTGTTGTGGTGTAGCGCTGCTTGTGGTCAATTTATTTCGGTGTGCGTATTTTCAGTCTTTTGAGTACGTATTCGTTGAGGACCGCCATAGAAACCTTGCGAGTTTTGCTTATTTTTCAAAGCTTACCCTCCAACTTCAAATTGCTTTCTCCTTATTAAGCCTCAGAGACAATACTAGAAGAAAAGAGTGAATTAGCCTCAGTCACTGCTGTAATTGTTGGTCAACACTCCAAGGTATTTCACCTTCTCTTGTGACTCTGTTAAAACTATAAAACAAGTCACAAACAGTGGTCCTCCTTAGGATTCTGACAAATACATGCTTAGTACATGGCTGTGTACTCTGTGTTATTGTGTAATCTCTCACTATGGCTGCTGTAAATCCTATTTGAGGTAATGTACAACACTTTAAGGCACCCTAAGTCCTCTTGCATGACACTCATCCTGAATTTGCATTTAGCTCCTCTTCATTATTCTCTCTCTCTCTCTCTGTTTTTTCTTTGGCTGCTCTCAGCGTTGCAGTCAACACTGATTGGTTTCCTTTAACCAATTAAATAATCTGAACTCATTAAAGCATAATTAACTAAGCGTGCATCCACTTTGTCAGCACTGCTCCGTTTTGCCTACACCGGTTCTTTTTGTCGTGTAATTGTGTGTACCTGTACTTTCTCCGCATTACAAGAAGAATTTGGATTCCTGGCCCTCTCCATTCTTCAGCCCTTTAATTGACATAATTACAGGATTACAGTGTAAAGCTGCTACTCTGTCACTTCAGTGCCGCAACCAGCGAGGTGACAGTGCCGAGGCGGGATCCGCACAGCCTCTCGGTTTGACACCAACATCCAGGAGGACAACAAAGATAAGGAGGGCTAGAGGGAAAACCCTCGTTGTGACAAGAGCAAATTAACCTGCTGTGCCCGACAGAGAGCTGTCGCTGTCTCCTCCCTTTGCCCCAGTCATTCTCCTTCCTCCCTCTTCCCTCTTTCCTCCCCTTCCGTGGGCCTCAGCTTGAAATTTTGGTTTGCTTTTTCCCGTCTGCTTTAACTGAATAATGATCTGTTGTTATCAATGGCTTCTCCCTTTATGTAATCTTTTTTATTACTGTGCTTTACCATAATCACCAGAAACCTGGTCTCTCTCATTCTCATCTCCCAAAAGAAATAAAAGAAGGGTTTAATTTCCTAACAAGGTGACCACTCCCTTTTTTCCCCAGAGACTCTCACTCGCCTTCAAACTCTATTTCTTCCTCTCTTGTTCTCTCTCTCATTATTGTCATAGCAATGCGGTAGCCTCGGGCGTCTCACCTGGTCTGAGTCGTTACTAATCGTGTCCCGGAGCTAAATTGACTAGAATGGCATCTTTATCAGGCCTTTGTTGTCTATAATACCTCTACAGCACCCCGGGCTTGGATTAAATCCCTACATATCTTAAGTCATCTGCTGCTGCCAAAGTGTGTGTGTTAGAGTGGGCGTGTTCTGTCCTTGGGGGAGCCCAATCAAGAGGTAGCACAGGGCAGCAGGTTGGCAGGGGCAACATCATATGTTGTGATGTGTGTGGGTGTAAGGGTTGTGGTGTGGAGGCTATGTGTGTGCTAACTAGCCCATGTGCAAAGGGAGGACCTCCAGGCTCATGGCTAATTAGGAACAGCAGATTGGTTAATAGAAACGCGTGTTGATCTGCATGTTAACATGTAACGTGAACTCCCAGCACACCCTCTCTTTGACACCAAAGGCCCCTTTCTTTGCCCTCTGTGCTTGAAACTACAGAGACTCAATCTCCCACCATGACCTCTGCTGTCAATACAGCGTCAGCCTGACTGACATGCCGTTTATTTGTCTCTCCCTCCCTCCCTCCTCTGCAACATCCACCCTTCCTTTGTTGTCTTTCTGTGTGACTAAAGGTGTCACTCAGTTCCTGCTAATCGCAAAGTTACATGTCAGGCATCCACTTCGCTGCGCCGCTTACATGGGTGAATCTGGCCTTATACAAGAGCACATGTATGCTCGGCACACATATGTTAATAATGAGAGATTGGTGAAAAGCAAAAGAGCCGTGCTTGTTGATTCCCATTGAAACTCACAATCGGCCTCATGCGGGCAGATCAATCGTGCTGTCAATCCGAATGCAGTTTACAACTTGCTTCTATTGTTGTTGACATTTCAGGTTTACAAATGATAAGGGTTGGTGGAGGTATAATGATAGACTGTAATTTACATTTGTTTGGAACAAATACAACCCTGAATCTCTGGTTTGACTGGTTACTGTGGAGTGATTTTTATTCATCTTCTTTTTCACCAGTCAGCCTCCAGTAATTCCGTCATGCTCATTGCAAGAACTTCTCTGCTTCTCGGGGAAACTGTGATAGATTTCACAGCTGACATTTTGACTTGTCACAGCAGAGAAAGCACAGGCGTATTAATGATGGCTCAATTCCATTAAGCGGAGATCCTGCCACCTGTGACGAGTGGAAAAAGGTCTAGTGTAAAATGTTCTCGACTGCAAAGCACCATGATACTGCTTACAAAAAGAAAAAGCATAAAATAATATTCTTTGATCTTATTTACTTACACTTGGCACATGGTTTTGTCCAAAGCAATGTACAAACTGTAAGATCAGTACCCGATTATTTTCTGTAGTATTTTATTTTGCCATGTAGTTGCCTAAAAAATAAGATATTGGCACCAATGTAGTCATTCCTCAACAAAAGAATTGTCCAGTTCAGTCCCAGTGCAGGTAGACTTCTCCTATTTTGAAGGACAAGCTTCTGCTCCACTTTCTTAATTTCTTGGTGATGAATCACTCTCAGAAAGACTCAAAGTGTGGTGAGCAACAACAGAGGAGATTTAACATGCACTCGTTTAGACACCTAGGAAAGGTTTTCTGCATACACATAGGAAGTACAGATGGAAAAGAAAAGCTCCCACACATTAGAATAATGCTGTTTCAATATAAATGCGCAATAAAGGATTGAGTTTTTGCTCCTTGGGCAGAGTTACAGTAAAAGATATTCAAAAGCTAGCATTTACAAGTTGATTTTGAAAACATAAAAGCAACAAGGACTGGATATAATTTCAATAAAAATATATCTAAATATGAATATTTCAAAGACTGTATATCAAAGATGGCTGTAGCCACCATGACATAACCCAATCGATTTTTAAAGATTCGCCTTTAGCTTTATGGACATTGCTGTCTTGATTTTTTATAGCTGGAAGTGAGATTATGTACATGAGGGACTGGGGTGCTACAATATTAGATAATGCTAGTAAGTTTAGCTTGCAATCAATGTCCATAAGGTTTATGAGTATAACCCACAGACATAGATTACTACTAAATGGTGCTATAAAAAAAAAAAAAAGATTTTCTTATTCAGTAAAAATTAACCACAAAATTTTTGGATTTACCACATAAGCTGGCTATATTATTTGGTTGGTAATGCCCTTAAAAATGGTCCAAAAGGCACCAGCATCCCAAACATTTAGCAAAAATCAAAATGTCGTAGTCATATATAAACATTTTTTTTACGTATAATTATAGCGATCAAATGGTGTTTTTAATCAGGCTGTAAATAAGTAAATTTCACCCCTAAGTTTTAGCTTTTTAGCACAGGAGTCTAGGGGAATTGACTCCTTTAAGGAGTGATCGTCCAGTGGCTATTTGAGAACTGGCCCAGAAGTTGCTGATTATTTTTTTCAACTGAAAAATCACGCTTGAGTCAAAACCATCGGCTATCTTTAGACAGCAATTACATATGCAGTTGTAGCTTTCTGACATTCATAAACAATGATAGGTACTCACAAC
>VVHJ01001813.1:28136-39941 GCA_015107715.1 Tylochromis polylepis
GCCAGCACTCACTCTGAGATGTTTTCCTTACGTGAATAATGTATCAATTTCTACAGAAATGGCAATGTTTGCATTTCTCTCTTCCTCTTTCTCTCTCTCTCTCTCTCTCTGGATGGTTCTCCCTTTTCAGTCTGAAAATAGAGTGCAGAAGAAGGCTGTTGCTATGGTGATACATCCACTGGCGTTGCCCGGGACATTTTTAGCCACGCGATGCGCGGGGGGATTTAGCTCGCCTGTAACTTTCTGTAATTTCCATTCTAATTATATCACTCCTGCTTGCGCTGTGTGCCACCGCATGGGGTAAAACAGCCGAGCACGGCTGGGTGAAGATCCAAGACTCTGCTCTCGCCGCTGCCCTTACGCCACATTATGCCATGCTATCGCATAATATCAGCATTCAAAGAAAGAGGAAAGACGGGGACACGGGAAGGGAGGGGGGATTTGTGCCTGCACGCTCATTGCACTGGTACGTGAACGAGAAACTGAGACAAAGGGAGAACTGCCAGAGCAGAAAGAGTAATGCTGCTGCAGTACTGTACATGACAGAAGGGTGGTTTTACAATGTGATAAAAGACCACACTCTGTTACTACTCAGTGGACAAATCAAATGAGAGGCAAGCTGAGATTAGTTGGGTGTTCACCGGATTTAACATTAGTACCAGCTGGGGGTCTCAGCTATCACTAATCACCAGGAGTTTTAACTGCATGCATGCAGTAATATTACAGCTTCCTATGACACTGCGTAGTCCACCAGCCAGGATAAATTGCACGTATATTTTATTCATGTCAGTACACTACTAAACTGTCAATTTCTATCAATAGAAACACGTACCGTATCTTTAAAAACCAGAAAGCCATATGTGGACACATTTGGGATGTATTAAGACAGATTATTGAGCACTATGTTTAGGTGACTGAAGCATGGTCTTGCTGTCAACTAAAGAAAACAAGGGGAGGGAAAAAGAGAAAGTGGGGTTGTAAATTTAGATGGTATGTGATGACCTAAATGAGGAGATAACATTGTAACACCTAAAAGGTAGCACAAGAGTTTTTAATGAAGTAAAATATGTAGAGAGACAACACTATTAGATAGGAAAAAAAACTGTAAAGCAACATTCACACATGAGTCATATCTCTTAATTCTTACTTCTATAGGAATTAAAATACAAGTCCATTTGGGTCTCGTGGAAGTCATGGGTCAGAACTAGTTGACCTGCTGTTAGATGTGGTTTTAAAAAAGCAAAACACTTTTTTATGTCTGCAAAAAAAGAGTGAATTTTAAATTGTTCATTTCAGTTTCAGGAAAAGTGGGTCAGAATTACTGCCAATAATTTCAGCTATAATTAGATTTTTTTTTTTTTTAAATTTTACCAACACAGAAAATGGATAAGTGTGGGGGACATGAAAATGGCTCTGCAAAATCTAGATTGCTTATTGTGAAGGACAAATTCTGTATATGGCCATAATTGTTAAAAAAAAATCATGCTCATTAATTATAAAATTAAATATAAACCTATGGCGACACTGAATGAATTACAGTATAATATCAAACTACAGTATTGTTCAAAAGTCTTGTCTCACCCTTTGTTACTTTATATTTTGCTTGAAACACAGTGTTTGTTGTGACCACCTTTATTGATTAACACAGGCTGAACTCCCTTAATCAAGCTTTCATGTTAATTTCTTTAAGTAGTCTTCAGGAATAGTTCTCGACGCTCCTTGAAGGACATTCAAAGTCTTTTGTTCTGTTCTTGTCAAGATGATCCCACACTGCTTCAGTAAAGTTGAGGTCTGGGCTCTGGGGAGGCCGATCCATGACTGTGTGTTTTTATATCCAGGTATGCTTTTACTGAACTGACAGTGTGTTAGGGATCATTGTCATGCTGAAAAATGAAGCTGTTTCGTTCCAAATGGTATTGCATGGTGGATCAAAATCTGATGGTAATTTTTTGTGTTTATAATTCCATCGATTTTGACAAAATTCCCAACAGCACTGTCTGAAATGCAGTCTCACCGTGTTTTACAGATGGCTCTAGACACTATTGTATCTCTCTACAGACTTTCTGATGATGTTTTGAACCAAAAATTTTCTAATTCGGATTTATCACCCAGTAAGACCTGTTGCCAGTGATTTTCATTCCGGTTTATGTGTGATATGGGATACCTCAGCCTTTTCTCCTTTTTTCCCTGTCCTTAAGAATGGCTTCTTGACACCCACTGTTTTGGGAAACAGTAGATGGATCAACCGAAGGGTTAGTTGTATTTCTCAAGTCCTGTGTCAGGTCTTAAGAGCATGATTTTCTGATTCTGTGTATCTGCTGCAGATAGTTTTTAAGCCTGCCACTTCTTCTTTTATCCAGTTTCCTCAAATGTTTTAAGGACACACTGCACACCATGCCTAGATATGCCAAGGTTTCAGCTGATAGTTCTTTGGGAATGACCTTGTTGGTTCAAAGATACTATATTCTACCTTATACCTATATTGTATCTTTGCCATCAGCTTTTTCAATGATTCAACTAAAGAAATGAGAACAAATTATGTTTTGTTGTGACATGCTGCTAATAACAAAGTCCCAAAAGATACAATTTAAAATTAAAGTTTTTGTTATATTTAGACACAACATTGGTTCATTCTTTGTGTTTTTATGCTTAAATAATTCATAGGCAAGAGTTAAGTGGCTTAAGAAACAAAAAGAAATGTTCCTCTGGACTGAAAATGAGTGAAAGAGTAGCCAGTGTCAAAAGAAAAACTTTGAATGGCATTCAGAAAGCCTGCAGAACCATCACTCAACATTTAAAAAATGACAAAAAAGTCTGCCTTCTTTGAAGCAAAAGATAAAGAAATGAGGTGTGGCTCAAGACTTTTGGAATATGTATGATTGGCTAAACCTTTCTTTCCTAACATTGTCTCTAAGATGCAAAAATAGCCCTACAGTACATGACTGACAGACAGCAGGTTGGGACTTCAATTGCAACTGCTGTAAAATCTACCAAAGAATTACTTGTGTTTGAAGACAACTTACTTTAGGTACTTGGATAGCAGCACCAACCAACTGTGTAAAAATTGTTTTGTTCCAAGACACTGTGCCCACCATTTGGAAATAAAAAGAGACACCCACTCTTAAAGGACAGAACAAAAGTTTATAAAACACTTGTATTAATGGATAAAATGTGCAAACTCTTTGGAAAAATGAATTCTAGCACAGTCTCAGGCGTTGCCAGTCATGGATGCCTTTTTCTTTCGTAGTATCTCTCCTCACTCCAGTGATAAAGATTTGGTGGGGTAGCGCTGGGAAGTAATTCCCAAAGTAAGGAATTATTTTAAAAAGTGTTGTCTTTAAATAATTCATGGACATCAAAGACCTTCCTCATTGAACCTCATGAATAAATCAAAACCTTGGCCAAGCTCAGTGTTCCACAGCACGCCTTCACAACAGAAAAACCTGGGGAAAATGTTTAGAGATATTGCGATAAAAAAGAAGGAGACAAAGGATGGAAAAGGGGCAAAGTAAAGAAGATATGTAACATCTCAACATTTCCTACTAAGCGTCCAGAATAGTTATAATGAATCATGTTTGGATGTTTAAAGGTAGAAAATCTATTCTGCTGAATAAATCTGGTTCCAAAGGCTGAGACATAAATTTTATAAAGTAAGTGAGCTGCTTCTTTACACTAAAGTGTATGTGTAAGGAAATGAAGAGTCTGACTGATGTAGCCATTCCCTTGTTGACCATGACATCTTGTATTTCCTAGTGTCATTTTACGCTCCATTAGGGCTGCTGATGTTCATTAAAGATGACTGCCCTTCAGCAGATGTGGCACCGCAAACTAATTACAACTTTTAGCAGCCAACGCCCCCAAACCGTCATTCACTGTCATGATTCTGCGACAGAAAAAACTGAAGTTGAGTAGACGCATCATTTCAAAGTTTAGAAGATGCCAGAACTCGGTAAAAAGTAAAACACAGTCATTCTTCACTTCAGCACGTGCCTAGTGCAGGAAACGCACCAGACTGTATATCATCCTCCAAGTAAAAGGCCCCCTTTTTAATTATTTATTATTAATTGCATCAAAGGTATAGGTTTGCAGGGGGCTAACAATCTATTATCTGATTTCCTGCATTATCTTAGTTGCTCTTATGGGTGGCCGTTTAACCACCTGTGTTATTATTCTTGTAAACCTTTGGATGTTTTGTTATTTTCTGTAGCGTGTGAGGCTTTTAAAAGGTAAAAGTAGAGCAGAGACATAAAGTGTGAGAGGGAAAGCTGTGGTATCTCATACAACACAGCTTCCCTACCAGATGCCTTTTAACATTCTTCTCAGATATTTCATTTACAGTGTCACTGCTGTATTGGCATCTTGCTAACTGGAATATAATATTTATAATGTAGTTTAGGTTCAATGCATGTGTACACTGCAATATATAGGCTAATGAAAAAAGAAATGTTCTTGTTTTTAATAAAGAAAATTGTGTTTTTATAATTATTACAACATTAAATTGCCTAAATATGTTCTCAGTTAAACTTACAACAGCGTGTACTACACTCTTCATGGGGGATTCTAACCCAAACAAAAAAGATGAGGAGTGGGAGGTCAAGTGTGAAAACTGAGCAACAGGGCAAGTACATCAAAGTCTCTAGTTTGAGAAACAAATACCTCTTATGCCTGCAACTAGCAGCTTGTTCACATGATAGGTTTAAGCGTCAGATTGTGCAAAAACTGTAAAGGGAGTAGTACACACCTTTGCATGAAAAAGAAAATATTTGGACATTTAAAAAGTTTTTATTTCAGAAGGTTATTTGTTGAGGGAGCCTATAGACTATAAGACGTATAATTATGTAAATGTATTATATAACCTGGCACATGTATCACTTCTTTAATTATTAATTTCCATTCACTTTAGTTTGATCAGTTATACTAGATAAAAAGAAAGCTTTTCTTTCAGAAATAGTGACGTTTCTCAGTGGCGCCAAACTTTTTAATGGCAGACTATATTCTGGTACTAATACTATAACCTACACTGTGTATGTAATCTGTTAAAAATAAACAGAACTATCTTCAGTGGGTCAGCATTGCATGAATTCTCTCTGTGTCTCGTTTGCTTTCTGTTGTTAGTCCTGTACACTTGCTGGCGGTACATTTGACCTACTTTTTCCAGCCAGTACAAAAGATAGTTAACATGTGTCAGCTTGTGCAAACAAGTTCCCTGTGCCTTTAAATGCTCCTCTATTCATTTCTAGAATACATGACCTTTTTTGCATGCTGGTTTTTGCTTTGGGGAAAGTCTGGTTCTGAATTGGCCTATGACAAACATACAAAAGTAATTGAATTAGATGGCCTACTTCTGCTTAGTTACCAGTTAATGTAGGTATGGTTATTCAGTTTCTCCACTTTCAGCTTCAGCAAGAAGCTAATGCAGATTTTATTGTTGGATTTAGTCTATTTGTGGCTTTGGCAAATGGCCTTGTGGCTTTCTCTGTGAGTTAACATTAGCAGTACTAAACTGGACATGCCAAGTCTTATTATTAGTGCCTCTAAAATTAATTCCAGTACAGCAATTCACTGTTCCCTCTTGCTTAAGAAATCATATTTTTATTTGTTGTTTGTCTAAGCAGACTACACCGTATATAGCAGGGTTAATATAATTTCCATTTTACCATTTTCTGCATTCTCTGGCAATGAGCCTTACTTGGCCTCTTATAGTGTTTAAGTAGATATTGAGTACTCAAACGTATTTTGTCAATGCTTCACACACAGAAAATATAAAAAATTGCAGTTTTGGTGTTTAGCTCAAGAGAAATCATTTGGATCCTTGCAGTTTGTGTGTGTGCATGTGTGTGTCTTTCTCTTTCACACAAAATCTCTTTCTCTCCATCTTCCTCAGTTCCTCTCTTCACCCTCTTGATTCCAAGCAAAGCAGGCAGGCAGTCTCCCTTCCACGGGAGGCCCTCTCCACAGCAGATAATAGTCCATTCCACTCATTTTGGCTTCCTTTTATTTGTTCACATCAACATCAAAGCCTGTCTGTTTCCTCCACTGGGGAGCAGGGCTTTAAGTTTTTGACTGATCAGCCTCGTTCACTCGTAGTGCTGCCCTGGTGATGCCCATCCCTTATCGCATGTGTTGGAAACACTCGTGTTCATACATGCTAATACACACACATAGAAAGCCCTACGTAGAATCTATGTGTTCTAAAGTATAGTGGGAAGGAAATAATAGGATTTATAATGGTTTAGGCAGGGATACACTAAACAGAGGACAAGCACAGGTAACCTATAGTAATAGCAAAGCCAATGCTCGCTAACTAGCTTGCTGTGGGAGATTTTTTCAATCACATATATGTGGTTTTGATGTTAAATTATCATCTTCAATATAGAAGCATTTAATTTTGTAGTCTTGTGTTATCAGAGATTCAACAAGGTACCTAGCACAAAAGCTGCTAAGCACTAGGCAGATAGCTTGCCATGGTTGATTTGTGACAAAAAAGAAATCTTTCCAAATTCGCAATTCAATCTCCATAGGATCCCATGTTAAAAATGGCGCAGGATAATTAGTATTAAAAAGAATGTTTACCAGCTGATAAAAAAAACACAAACACAATGCCTGAAAGTTCTTATCAACTGTAGGCTCGGTGAACCTTTTTATAACTCATCAATATGGATGAAGGTAAGGATTAAATTTAGGGGCATAGCTGCTTTAATTCACAGTTGAGCTGACACAGGGAGTACAGCTGCACCTGATCTTTTTCAGAGGAATACTTTTTGTTTGTTAAAGACAGTTAACACTGACCTATGAATCATTCAGACATTTAAAAGGAATCTATCTCAAGAGATGAACATAGCAAAGAATCCCTTAAAATTTTATCTTTAGGCACTTTCTTACTAGCAGCCTGTCTTGAAAACACATAATTTGCTATCGTTTCTTTAGTTGAATCTCTGAAAACTGGCAAAGATAACACAGTTTGACAGGCATAAATTTGCACCACCAAGGTGATTCCCAAAGAAAACTTGGCATATCTCATCATGGTGTTCAATGTGTCTTCATAACATTTTTGGAAACTGGACAAGTAGAGGACAAAAGCAGAAGTGGCAGGCATAAAACACAGCCCCTTTAGAAGATCCATCTACTGTTTTCCAAAACCTCATCAGAAATGGTCTCAGTGGAAGGGTGGCTGTCAAGAAGCTATTCTCACAGAAAGGAAATTGGGAGAAAAAGCTGAGGGATGCCAAATTACACAAGAACCGAAAATCAGTGCAACAGTTCCTATTGAGGGATGAATCTCTGAATGAAATTTGACATTTTTGGTTCAGATTGTCATCAATATGTACAAAGGATGCCAGAAGAGAGGTACAACAGTGAGTATTTACAGCCATCTATAAAACATGGTGGAGGTTTTGTCGTGGTTTGGGGTGCATTTCAGACAGTGGTATTGGGGATCTTTTCAAAACTGATGGAGTTATGAACACAGAAAAGTATGAAACACTATCAGTCATGGATTCACATGGAGTGACAGAGTTCAGAGACATCAACATTATTGAAACAGTGTGGGATCATCTTTACAAAGAACAGAACAAAAGGAAGAAACATTTAAAGAAGAGTTTTGAATGTCCTTCAAGATGTCTGGAGAACTATTCCTGAAGACTACTTAAAGAAATTACAAGAAAGCTTGGCTAAGAGAGTTCTGTCTGTGTTGAAGAATAAAAGTGATCAATACTGACTTTCAATCTCCCTACATACTGTATTTTCATTTATTTTTGCACAAGTTTCAGTAAATTACAGCACCTACTTCCCATTTTCCTAGCAAAATATAAAGAGATGAGGGGTGGCTCTACACTTCTGCCCGGCACTGTATGCAAAATGCTCAATTTTCCTAAAGGGTAAACAAGAATATTTTTTCTAACTGGTTGCATGGAGAAGTAGCTTAAATTTGAGTTTTTCACAGTATCAATATATGACAACATCCCATTCTTATAGTACAGACATAATCCAAATCTTTCTAAGATTTGGAGTAATGAAAGAAAATTTTCTTTATTTGGAGAGTTGGTTGCTTAGTTGGAGTCAATGCTACGTACAATAAGACATGACACTGTAGAATACCAAGCTTTTTGTCCTTGAAACACCGTGGGATATATATCTGTTACTCTTCCATCTAACTTTAGCCAGTTGTGGTCAGATGTATTAGCATTACGTGAGGTTTATTTACAGTGGCGAATCTTTCTGTTGCTTGCTCTGACAGCTGCTACTTCTGACTGATGGACGCATTGAAAATGGCGTTGAATTACAAACATGAGCTTGTTCTGAAGTGGAAGGAGCTCCTGGTACCCCAGGTGGTATTTAGAGCCATCTGCACTGACATACTGAAATGATTTCTTAGAAGCTGAAATGATTAAACCGGTGGCCTTGATATGAACCTTATATGACTGAAACTATGCTAAGAAAATAAGGATTAGAGTTTGAAAGAAAAGCTGAATTAGAAATCATTAGGGAACATCAACTGTTACTGTAATAAACAACAAGGCGGATTAGCACAAAATCTGCTCTTGAATTTCAAACAAACAAAGTACCGGTACCATGAAATAATTTCCTGTAGAGTTTCAGCACTGCAAAAATAATTTCAGTTAAATTTCAAAGTAGCCTTGATAAGCCCAAAACCACATCAAAACATGTGCTCTGCTTATCATTGTTATCCAATGAAGTTGTTAAGTTCCCCTTCAGAAAGTGCTATTCAAAGGTTTATTGGCATGAGAAGTCCATTCTTAAACTTCAACACAGTGCAACCCCCACCCCAATGCAAACACACACACACACACACACACACACACACACACACACACACACACACACACACACACACACACACACACTGACATTGACACGAAAGGCACAATGGCACAAGATCAATTACTGATCAGATGATGGGAGCTCCTTCTCTTGGCTTTCTTTAGAAGTCAAGCTCTTTGGTTTCCACATAATTGGCCTCTAATCTCTCCTTTCTGTATTCTCTTTCTTCCCCTCTCTACTCTGGCTTTATTCCATCTGTCTGGTTGGATATCTGTCTTCTCTCCATCTTTCTTTCCCAGTTGGCCTGTTTTCTCTTTGCCTGTTGTTTGACCACCCCCACTTCCTCCCCTGTGTCTCTTGACACTGCTCCTAATTACAAAACGCGTAGGGACCATTAGCGTGGACCTCCAGCCGACGCCTGTCCCTTTATCCATTAATTCCTTCCCTTCTGTCGTTATCTTTCCATCTCTGCCCCGCTTCTTGCTCTGTTCTTGGTCAAAAGTCGCTTTGTGTGGAACACATTAGGCGAACAAAGGCAGCAGGCTGGAGCGGTGATCAGAAAGGTCACAGCGATGTACGGCCCTCAGCACTGCTGCCAGGGTCAGGCCTGTCTCCATGTGGACACACTTAACACTCACACAGCCAGCAGCGTTATGGCATTTTGCAGGAAACACTTTTTTTTTTTTTTAGCTTTTCTTGAAGTAGCATTCAGTGCAAAACTGGAAGGTTTTCTTTTGTTTGGGGAAAGTAAAGAATCAATAACAGTTAGCGTAGATTTTAGCATTGGTTCCATTAGAAAGAGCTTTTTAAACAACGAATGCTTATTATGAGGTGAAAGGGCAGTGCACCCTCTACAAGACAGGAATCAGGAATCTATACAGTTTGGTTAATTAATCAAATCACTGCTTACTAATAAACTGATTAAACTAATAAACACAATGGATTAGTGGACCCTTGGGTCCTCTACAGGCATGGGGCTTTCAGGATGGTAGCCCATTCCAGTTCTCCATGTCTTCACTTGGCTAGCTCAAGGCAAGTAGATAGGGGGAATGGTTGCCAATGTACACTGAGTTTGTTTTTTTTTAAGTTCCTGCCAGTCAATCACTCACACCCCAGTGTTCCTCTCTAGTTTTCCAAACTCACCTCCCACCGGAGGTGACATTCTCTTTATCCTCTCAAGGATAACTAGTGTGCATGGGAGGTTGCCCAAACAGTCTACATGTGTTTTGTGGACTTTGAGAAGGCATTCAATCATGTCCCTTGAGGTATTCTGTGGGGGATCCTTTGGTAGTATGGGGTGTCTTGTCCTTTTGGTCCCTGAAAACCATTGCAAGAGCTTGGTCCGCATTGCTGGCACTAAGTTCGACTCATTTCTGGTGGGTGTTGGACTCCTTCAGGGTTGCCCTTTGTCACTAATTCTGTTCATAATTTTTATGGACAGAAGTCTAGGATGGATTCCACATTGGTGGTCTCAGAATGTCATCTTTGCTTTTTGCAGATGATGGGGTTCTGTTGCCTTTATCAGGTGGTGGCCTCCAGTTCACACTGGAGCAGTTCGCAGCCAAGTGTGAAGCAGAGGAAAAAAGATAATCATCACCTTCAAGTGATGCCATGGTTCTCAGTTAGGAAAGGGTAGAGTGGCCACTCCAGGTCAGGGATGAGTTGTTGCTGTTGTGGAGTAATTTAAGCCTTGTTCACGAGTGTGGAAAGTGGGCGATTTACAGACAGATACAGGCCATAGGTGCAGTGATGCAGATGTTGTACCGGTATGTTGTGGTGAAGAGAGATTTGAGCGTAAAAGCGAAGCCTTCGATTATCTGATCTTTTTATGTCCCTATCCTCACCTATGATCACTATGGTCATGTGGAAGAAAATGAATGGATGGATGGATGGATGGATGGATGGATGGACCTCCAGCCATTTATAGTGCTCGCTCCTGCATAGCATAAGGCAAGACACAGACAGAGTCTTACAGGGCTCTCTGAACACCCTATTCTCATTCCTAGTCAGTCAAATGCTGCCACTCTGTAGTGTAACGCTGCTGGAGTCTCACAAATACATACAATCTGTCCTTTGACATTGGATGCACTGGTTCATGATAAAATATGAGATGGGTCTTGTCACTTTTTGTCACATTTAAAGTACTGGTATTTTTTAATGTGAAGGGTTAATGTTGTAAAGAAACACATTTTAATGCAAATAAAATCTCCAAAGGAATGCAGATTTTGCAAATTGTAGTGGCCTGACTTACTCCGGACCAAGTGCGACCAAGTGCTGACCACACTTGACTTACTCCATCACTGCCCCCCCCAAACCCCAAAATACAGTGGGATGCAAAAGTTTGGGCAACCTTGTTAATAGTCATTAACAGTCAATATTAATAGTCATTATTGAAGAGTAGCAACATGGGGGTCTCAAAACAACTCTCAAATGACCTGAAGACAAAGATTGTTCACCATCATGGTTTAGGGGAAGGATACAGAAAGCTGTCTCAGAGATTTAAGCTGTCTGTTTCCACAGTTAGGAACATATTGAGGAAATGGAAGACCACAGGCTCAGTTCAAGTTAAGGCTCGAAGTGGCAGACCAAGAAAAATCTCGGATAGACAGAAGCGACAAATGGTGAGAACAGTCAGAGTCAACCCACAGACCAGCACCAAAGACCTACAACATCATCTTGCAGCAGATGGAGTCACTGTGCATCGTTCAACCATTCGGCGCACTTTACACAAGGAGATGCTGTATGCGAGAGTGATGCAGAGGAAGCCTCTTCTCCGCCCACAGCACAAACAGAGCCGCTTGAGGTATGCTAAAGCACATTTGGACAAGCCAGCTTCATTTTGGAACAAGGTGCTGTGGACTGATGAAACTAAAATTGAGTTATTTGGGCATAACAAGGGGCGTTATGCATGGAGGAAAAAGAACACAGCATTCCAAGAAAAACACCTGCTACCTACAGTAAAATATGGTGCTGGTTCCATCATGCTGTGGGGCTGTGTGGCCAGTGCAGGGACTGGGAATCTTG
>VVHJ01001814.1:0-15471 GCA_015107715.1 Tylochromis polylepis
CTGCACTCAGACCAAAGGGGGCTGAATAATTATGCACACCCCACTTTGCAGTTATTTATTTGTAAAAAATGTTTGGAATCATGTATGATTTTCGTTCCACTTCTCACGTGTACACCACTTTGTATTGGTCTTTCACGTGGAATTCCAATAAAATTGATTCATGTTTGTGGCTGTAATGTGACAAAATGTGGAAAAGTTCAAGGGGGCCGAATACTTTTGCAAGCCACTGTACTTATTAGGTACTAACCCCTGCCTACCAGTGACAACCCACAAAACCCGCTGCTTTGACCCTGCTGCTTGCCATTATAATTTGCTCTTTTGCCAAGTATTCCAAATTCATACACATTTTTTCCTGCTTTCAGTACATCAAGTACAAAACCGACTGTTCATTTTCTGCCATAGACTAGGATTGTACTAACTTGCAGACACTAATACAGACAGCTGTGCACACCTTAACCAAGTATTTGTTCCTGTTATACATTTCATAAGTCAGTGCACGGTAGTGTAGTGTCTGCACAGGCTGTCACAATAACTCAGCAGGCATACATTTGCACAGAGCCTTGATTTCGACAAATTTATAACACATGGACCTGAGCAGACCTTCTCTTACATACAATACTTTTGTATCCCACTCCTTATCAACTGCTATTGTATCAACATAATCAATATCAATTCCTTTTAATTTGCTGCTAATTTGTCTAGCATGACCTACTGTATTAACCCTGCCTGCAGTAGGTGGGGAAGACATCTTGTATAATCAAAACCAGTTTACATGAAAGCAGATAATATTGACATAAACTTAATTATTCCAGTTCTCGTACCTGGCCATTTTCAAAGAATTTATTTTGTTTGTTTGTTTAACCCACATAATGTTGACTTATGAATCATTTAAAAACAAAATAATGAAGTACATGACTTAAGGGATTAATCAATGTTGCGTCTACACATTTCAGACAAATTAAAAAATTATTTTAAATTCCTTTAGGCACTTCATTATTAGAGCCTCATGCAAAAACATAATTTGTTCTGAGGTATGCCAAATTACACAAGAACTTATGAGATCTTATGGACTGATGAGTGCAAATTTGAACTCTTTAGTTCAAACGGTAATCAATATGTGCAGAGAAAGTCAGTAAAGAGCTATCTGTAAAACACAGTAGCATGGTTGTGGCTGCATTTCAACCAGTGGTGATGGGGATCTTTTCAAAATTGATGGAATTGTGAATGCAGAAAAATGGTGTCAGAGTGTGATCCACCATGCAATACCTGATTTGATTGGCAACATATTCATTTTTCAGTTTAACAATGATCCTGAACACACTTCTAGTGCAGTAAAAGGAAAGAAAAACACACAATGGAACACTATCGGTCAATAAATCTCTAAATTAAGGAATGTAATAGCGTTCCCCATTTTCCTAGCAAAATAAGGGGTAGCTAAAGACACAGTACTGTTCATTACTATCTTAGCAATGATGTAGCTGCATTTTGGGGGATTCAGTATTGTGTGATGAATAGGAATCTTAACATCTAGAGATTTTGCAACTTTTGCACAGGATTGTTTTGCATTTCTTGGCAATTAACATATTTGTTTTCTCGCTTAAACTTGATTAAGAAGATTGATACCAGTGTTGCGTCTCTTAGTAAATAAGACGCTGGAAGCTTCAGCTGCTTTTCTTGGCTCAGATCGCAGACTGAAAACTGAACTGGTTGCTTTTACCCTCTGTTTTATGTACATTACACAAGACAGATATTACGGAATGTTGGTGACTAACGATAGGTGGATTTTGAGAAATCGGAGATTGGCATTTCCCTATAGGTTGGAGCTTTTCTGTTCTTTTATATTCATTTTTGGAAGAAGTGACATCAGTCCTCTCATCTGTCTTTTGGCTAGAAAGTCAGGATCAGAATTAGAATTCCTTATTAATTCCATCTGAGTAAAAAACAAAACAAAACCCCTAAAGCAACTTACTGATCTCAAACTGACCTTGGTCATTCAATTATTCAGGATGATGAATGTTATAACTCATAAATGACCAATCTGTAACAGCATTAATTAGAGTTACTGAACTAAGGAGCCATTCATCAAGCTATGCCACACACATTACTATGAAACATTCAGTGAGTGGACATCTGAGCTATGCAGGAGGAAACCAGGTTGACTGTTGTCTTTGCAAACAACAACTAACAGTTGTTGCATGTGAAACACTTAATTAAACAAGATTACGTCCAATAGTTCACTTCTTGTATAGTTATTTCATAACATGACAGTTTTGTTTTTTTTCAACAAATTCAAATTTGGAATTTAGAAATCTATGAAGCCTATGCAACATCCTGAAAGGGACTGGCACTGTGTTGCTAAGCGATTCTCTGAGACTGAGTAGTTCTCTCTCAGAGCCGCTTGCCATAAAGTGAATTCTCATTTTAGCTTCATAGTGTCTTTCAAGTGTAACTAAATTATATGTCCTAATAACAATATCACATGCTGTCACAGCTCCATGCAGAGCCAAACAATCAGACAAATTCTTCTGGATGGAAATATTAAAATAAGCTGCACATGCTGTCATTTTCACCATGTCAACTAGTAAACAAAAAAATGTGAAGCAACCACAATATAAAGCTTGCAATATCAAAAATCAGCTGATGTTAGCCTGTAACCCCAGTTTGCACCAAAACTGTGACACACACACACACACAAAAAAAAGGTTTTTTAAGCTTCACTTTTTAGGACTTAATCTACAAATGCTTGCAACTTAATATTAAAGTTAGGGTGTGGATGATAAAACATATTTTATTTTTAATTGTGATTCTGGGCTGCAGTGATTATTAAAAAATGTAATCAAGATAAAATGAGTATCCTGTTGTATTTCATTTCCTGTCTTCTTTTGTAGTCTGATATCAGAAGAACGGTTAACTCTTTTCACTCCATTTCCAGTCTTCAGTTTCACACACACGCTAACCAATTTCAACCTTGCCTGAGCAATTTCTAAAGGCTAAATCTAACATCACATCAATTTCGTACTGATCCGTAGTAGGGGTACGAGAAAAAATTCGATACAGTATCATTTTGTGATATTTTGCATGGTGATATTCTTTTGATATAAGGACATCAAATATCTATATTTTATCAAATAAATTTGAATACCACGAACAAGAAGACTCATCTCAGACACCACTATGATGAAATTACATTAGCAAAGCAAACGTGCGATGAATAATTAAAACAAAAAATGAATAAATAACATCCAACACTGGACACACTTAGCTTGATAAACGTAGCTCCTAATTCAGAGCAAGCTAATGGCTCAGTCACAGGAGTCCTCAGTCATAATTAATAAATAAATAAATAAATAGGTGGCTACATGGTAATTGTATGTTATTGTTTTTTTGTTTTTTTTACATTCTGGTACCAATCACTACTTGTGGTGACTAAATAGTCAGCGCTTGAGAGAGAACTCACAACCATTTTTGATCACAAGGCAATTGCACAGTTGAAAACTGTTGCAGTCTGTCTTGGATTGACTGCAATCATCCTCAGAGAGATTGCAAAGATTGGCAAATAATTGCTATATAATTTATAAATGCAGACAGATTGCCAGCATTTTACTATCAGTCTAAATTAGCATTTATCAATGAGCACAACCTAAGGGCACTTAACTCAACATTGATGGCAGGTTTTGCTGACAGTGTTGATATGTTTGACAATTTGATTTTACAGCAAAAAACAAACAAACAAAAAAAATCAAGTGAGACAACTTTATCTTTTTGATAAAACAGATACTGACAAACTTTAAATTTGAGGACATCATTTGCAGTTGAAAAAGGTGATAAATCTGAATATATTTAAATATATGTTATTGCAATACTGAAAAATGTCAAGAAAATATTGGGATCACATTGTATTTTGTGGTGTCTGGTGTGTCCCACCTCTAATGCATAGCTATGTTAACACACTGGTTTTGCTGAAGTTTTAAGAGTAGCAAGCAACAAAGTAAAATAGTCTCAAATAAGACCATTTATTTTTTACTGTGTTATGAATCCAGCGCACGCCTTTTCTTTGCGGCATTGCACTTTCACCTCTCCTTAAAAGCTCAAACCATGTTTTGAACTGTTTAGTTCAGACAGCACATGACAGGAAATGAGCTTTGGTCACAAAGATTTATCTAGAGGAAGTAAAAGTCATAAGGCGCTTTTCACAGGTGGACATCTGGAAACATGACTAACAGGTACCTGCCTGATCACTACCTGTCCTCCCTCTTTTGTGCCTGGATCAGACACAGGGGTATACCCTGACCTCTCTCCCCCTGTTGCTACAGATTGGACCTCAGGCCTCTGTAGCTCGTATCTGTCACTCCTGAGCAGATCTCATGTTTTCACTTGAATTATATGACAAATTGTGATTTAGCTACATATTATGCTCAGCCTTAACTGATGCTGATTACTAAACTTTCACAGGAGCACAGTGTACTTATTAGCTGCCACATTTCTGAGCACTAACATTACATTTGTAATCACCGCAGCAGCAAAACAGTTTATAGTTGTGTTTACTTTTCATTTCACTCTTCATGTCAAAAGGCTTTACAATGATTGCAACCTCATTAATCACGCAGCTTGTATCTGTCTAGTAACTGATGAGGAGAGTATCAAGAATCCCCTTCACATCTTCCCATCAACACTGCTTATGGCTTTTTAATTTTGATGTGAAATTTGTAGAAATGGGACTGAGATTGCAGCTCCACCTGGATGAATGAGTGGCTTTGTGCAACTCCAACAGTGTCTGTGCCACGAAAAACAGTCAATGAAGAAGAGACAGAACACTCAAAAAAAGAAATGACAAGGACACAACGGAGACAGGGTTTGATTGATGGAGAAGTTGTTTCAGAAGACAGTCAGACAGCCTCAAACAGTCAGACTCCTCTTCAATATTTGACAGCCAGTGTCTGCGCATCGACGTGAAAGAAACAGAGTGAGCCAGGGGAAGGGTTTGTTCTGACTTTTACAAGACACAATATCAGCGTTAGAGGATAATTAGCTTGGTGTGTATGTGGGAAGAGATTCTGAGCTGATGGTGCCCATTTTACTGGCAATGGGTTTTTTTTATTCTCTTTTTTGCATGGTGCTGATGAAGGTTGCCTGTTTGAATTGAATTTGCTTACACCAAATGGATCCAGAAAATGAAACATACTGTATTTGTGCGTGTGACTATCAGTCGGTGCACCAGGCCAACTGCACAGAGAGAGCAGCATGCAGTCGGCTTTCCGGTTCGGAGTAAGCCAGAAGCTCGGGGTAGAAGTTGCATCATTGACTGTGCCAAAGGAGAGTATGTGATCGATCCTGGAGGCTGGCATCTGTTGTCCACATGGAGAATTCACACTTTACTTTGTTAGACTTGAGCGTCGATACTTCTTCTCTGTCAGATAACATCAGTGTTTCGTTTCCAATGCACCACAGAGA
The DNA here is from genome assembly GCA_015107715.1 of Tylochromis polylepis. Taxonomy (NCBI): domain Eukaryota; kingdom Metazoa; phylum Chordata; class Actinopteri; order Cichliformes; family Cichlidae; genus Tylochromis; species Tylochromis polylepis. Next base: position 5,452 of record VVHJ01001814.1, read on the forward strand.
GAAACTCTTGGAATTTCCTCTACCTCGACTCACTTAATGATTTTCGATGTTTCCCAAAATGGTAGTGATAAGGCATAAACTTACCATTTTGAATCAAAGGTGGTGGATGTACATATAGACATGCCAGTAATTACTTTAACTAGCCGACTAATGATTTAAAGCAGGACCAAGAAAGATCGCACGTTTTTAAAATTAAATTTGAACTCCTAACTTTTCTGATCAGATATAGTATAATATTTCTTTCAATCACATCATCACATCATCTTTGCTGGCACTTCGAGCCAGCACTTTTAATTTTTGTTGCGGACTCGTGATTCAGTTTTTTGGGGATTTGAAATGTTCTAGTTCTATATTTTATCTTTTGAAGTATTATATTTTTCCATAGTGCTTTTGAGTTCTGTTTTCTATGCTCTTCTGATTATCATGTTAGTTTGCTTTCCTGTCCAGTCTGCCCTAGGCTTGTCAGTATGTCTGTGTCCCTTTCTGTCTCCCCTGTTGTGTCCCTGTGTTGGTCTGGTTTCTCAGTGTCCTGTCCTTGAGGTCCCTTTGTAATTTGTTTGTCTTAGTCCTGATCCAAGTGTTCGTTATCTCCTATTTTACTTCCTATTTTTGCTTCCCCCTGTCTCATTAGTTAGATTCAGTTCAGCTGTGTTTTCCCACGTGTTTCCACTCTACCCCAATCTCCTCTTGTCTATTTATACCCTCAGTTTGCCTCTATCTTTGGTGTGTCCTCCCTTGCAATTTATCCCCATGGCAGGCTTGTTGATTTGGTTTTCTTGGTTTTTGACCTGTATTATGTTGTAGTTGGTTTAAGTTCAGCAATTAAGCTGCTTTTTAGTTTACCTTTTGTGTTAGAGTCCTGTGTTTCAATCCAACTCCCGCCTGCCACACAACCAGCCCCAACAACACCATTATTTTTTAAAGTTTTACAATAATTGAGTAAACTATGAGGCCTGCCATGATATATGGTTTAGAGACGGTGGCAAAGTTGAAACTAAGATTTTCATTTGGAGTGACCAGGAAGGACAGAATTAGGAATGAGTACATTGGAGAAATAGCTAAAGTTGAGCATTTTGAGAGGAGGAGGATGTAGTGAAGGACATGCAAACAGTTGGTGTGAAAGAGAGTGATGCTAGGGATATGGTGAGGAAGAGGAACCACTGCAATGACCCCTAAAGGAAGCAGTTGAAGAAGAAACGTTAATTGTAATCAAATGATAGCCCATGGTTTTGAGATTCTCAATGCTCAAATATGTTTGATCAGTAGGGTTAAGACTACTAGTGCCCTACAAATGCAGTTATTAACACTTATTTGTCTGACTTTTATTGACATTTTTAATCAAAGACCGCACTGTATTCAAGTGGTGCTATAAATGAGGCACTTTTAGTTTGCTTCTTATTCATATGATACACTTGTACCCTTCCAGTATTGGAAACTCCAAATTACTAGGTTTCCTGGTTGACTGCCAAAAAGTAGCTTATAAAGGAAGCAATTGTGGCCTAATTTTCAGGGTGCTTTTTTCAAGAACTTAAATGTTGCTTCTTCAGTGTTAGACAGGAAACAACAGTTAAGTCCTACCGGTTCTTTATTGTGAGTTGCTGGTGAGAGGAAAGTGACAACGTTTCTATTAGTCATTTAGTTAATATCACAAAATAGAAAAAATCCTTCATGCCTAGAAAAATTTTAAAAAGCATTAATTGTAACTTTAACAAATGTTATGTTCCAGCTGGGTTCATGTGCACTTGCCGCTTGCCACAGCTGTATCGCAGAGCATCTATTTAACAGAGTTATGCTCTTTACATGACATCTCACAAAGGCCACACAGCTGAAATACCTGAGGCATGTTTACTCATTTTGTGGTTAAGGGTAAGAATCTCTTTCAACTTTCACACTATGGCACCACCAGTGGAATACCTGCTCAGGCATCATATTATATCCACTATATGCAGACTGGCAAGCGTGGACTGTTGACAGGTAACAGGCACCGCAGAGCAGCTGTCTCCCAGGTGAACTCATTTCAATTACGGGAGTGGATTTCTCCCAGCTGATTTCACTCTGTCTCGGCTGTCAACTCATAGTGACAAAATGGGTCGACGTGCCACTATTGGTGTGGCGCCAGCTGCCAAGGAAACACTGTCAAAGCCAAGCAAATGCCTTTCTCACTACACTGGTGCCGAAATCAAGCCAGGGAAACACTAGCTCACCAGTGTCTCTTTCCTGTGAGATCCAATGAGCCCAGCAGCCAAAGGCGACTTGCTGATAGGGATGGTTAGTCTCTATGGTAACAGCAGCGGAAAGGAGTCGGTAAATACAGGTAAATGGAATTCTGCAAGGGCTGAAAAAAAAAGACCCTGGATTTTATAATGCATTCACTTTAATGCTGCTAAATACAAAGCTCGTACTGACATCACATAGCAGTCCTGTCACTTTAACCCATAGCACAAGTGGAAGAGAGAGGAATAAGGTGCACATACAACACTTCTTTGCCTATTTAGTGCAGTCATTAGCTCACCTAATGCTCAGTCCTGAGAATATTTCAGCGTGACTCATGAGCTAGTACATCTTAACTACGGTTCATACTTCTAAATTTTCCCATTTGATATTTCCAATGCTGTCCAAAAGACAGCAAAAGAATAAAAATCAATAACCTCAAAAACCTGTAGCTTGTTCTACAGTAGTTGATTAACAACAGCTCCAAAGAGACACCTCGATCAACATAGTTGAAATGCTATTACATTCCTCCTGAGTCACTGAAATAAAAGGGAACAATTAACCATCCCCTTTATGGCAGTTTATATAATTGAATAAAATAAGACGTGCTTATTGTAACCTCCATATTCCTCAAAACTTAATTTAAGCATCGCAGCCAGAGGGGATACACATTCAGATCATATCATAACTCTAAGTAGATTATTCTGCAGAGTTGCCCGTGTTAAAAACCACCTTTAAGTCAGATCCAAGAGCCTCGTCACTGGCCCTGAATGTTATTATGTGGTTGGCCCTTGGGGACACAAAAGGCTAAATGGATTAAACTGCCAGCTCTCTGTAAAATCTTTTCAGTGGGATCAATGGGAAAAAGTGCAGACATTACATCGTAGTGACCTGTACTGTATGCACCTGCAGATAACACCTAATCTATGATTCACCTAAAAAAACACTAAACATTTAGCTGTCTATTCCCAGAAGCTAACAGAGTCTGTGTTGTCAAGGCACATGACAGCCACTCTGGCTTGGAAATTGATTGCCAGAGAAAATCCCAGGAATTGACAGCTGTGAGCTTTTGTAAAGGGCGTCTGCAGCACAGTAAGGCAGCAGAAATCACTGACAGCCACGCACAAAATATAAAATTTAAACAATAGTGAAAATCCTTGCTTATTATACTACAGACAATGCATCTTTTGTCACCCTGAAAAGCTCAGCAGCAGTAACACTACTCTCAAAAATAGAAACCACTGACTTATTATGCAGCGGCAATAATGCTCTGTAGTTTACGCAAAAACATCAATCTGCATCTATAAGACAGTGAGCTACAATATGATGCTCTGAAGACATGCAACACTTCACAAAGGCTATAATTAATGGCGTACTACCAAACATCTGAATACTCTGTTTGTACAGCATTACCATAACCGTTTGTCATGTCTCTATGAGTGAGCGCAAGCTGCTTTTTACCTAGACAGGTTTGTGAGTAATAACCACTGACGCCCTGTATGATAAAAAGAGGTAACGATTAATTAATGTCTAATGGACTCATGACTCTAAAGTGGGGTTATGACCTGCACCAGCAAGGCTCATAAGGAGATAGCTGAAGGGAGGCCACAGAGAGCAAGAAATTATGAACTGGAGATGATTTCTGCAAAATTGAGAATGACTGTTTGTTTTTTTGTTTTGTTTCACACACCGCCAGCGCTTGGAGTTTTATACAGACGGTGAATAATGAAGTATAATCCTTTTTTATTACCCTTTTAATCTGCCGTACATGTAATTATTGTCAACATAAATAGCTCAGGTAAATTACGAGCTCACTATTGCTGCGGCTTTCACTGGGGGAAAAGACGCTTCAAGCAGTGTGTGTGTGTGTGTGTGTGTGCACGCACGAGAGAAAGAGAGAGAGTGCGCTTCACAAACATCTCTTTGACAGAACATTGATTTATGCATAAAGCTCAGTAAGCATTACAAATAAGCTCAATAAGCTTTAGAACTGAGATGATTAAGTGGTTAAAAAGAACAAATCAAAAGGTTTAAATCCAACTTACCTTTATCTTCCTGAGAATTTTAACTTATTGTAGAGAACCCAAAGACCGAAATAAAGTATGAGAATTTTGGTTTTGGAAATTTTGGAAAAATTTGTTTGTAGCCACGGTTTGAGTTGAGCTGTGATGCTGCTCTGTGTGTGTGTGTGTATTATGGGTGTGGAGCATTGTATCTTAGGAAATTTGAAGAGTAAACAGCTTTAAACCTTGAGCTCAATTAGAAAAAACACATACATAAAACATAGTAGTAGTAGTAGTAGTAGTAGTAATAATACCATGCAACCATATCTACCTGTGAGAGTTTTTAACACCAGCATAATTTTACTAAAATGAATATTTGTTATTAAATGTATGCCAGTGTTTCCTGCCTAAGGCAGTTCGAGCTTCTGATCAAGCTTGGAGCACCATGTTTATGATCTGTATGTTGAGCAGTGGGGGGAACTTTTGACCATATGGCAGAGAGATTGTGCAGCATCTTTTCACAAGAAATGCCATAAATGCTGCCCAGTCCATAAATCCTCACGCCGTCCTTCATGTGCCATACATCTATTCCCGTAGAGCCTACTTTCATATCATCAGTGCGTCAACAGAACTTTATCATCCTTTCAAAAGACTAATTTCAAATGATTTCCAACTACAGGAAATGCAGATCAACAGGTGCCAATTTAACATCCTTCTAAATCATGAGTCTACAGCTGTGTGACGCATTTTTCTATTTTTTTGATTAATTAGTTTAAAGAGGGTTTTGTTTTTGTAAGGTGTTAAATGATTTAAAAAACACAAACACCTTACCTGTGTCTCCTGACAGTTTTCCCAGTGTCAAATGTTCTTTTGTTGCTGCGTGTCAGAGTTCCTGTGAATCAAAGCTCACTGCAGCAGGACGCTGCTTCCCTCTGTGAACGCGGCGCAGCCAACTTATGTGGAAACAACGTTTGGATTTTTTTTCTTATGACAGACGACAGACAAAAGCTCATTTTAGTCCTTCGAAAGGCTTTCCTGTGCTCACGCGCCACCGATGCTCACTCCAAATATGGCCATAGGAAGTGGCGCGATACTTCAATGTCCTTGAATACTGTCGGATGCGTGGCCATTACGCGTTGACCGTTTTGTGGACAACCGATCGTTAAACAAAGTGTACTGCGTAAATTGATTGTTACTGTTTATACACGAGTAAGTAATATAGCTGGCTTATCCGATAAGTATAAGGCAACGGAAATAGAAACGAAACAGTCAAATCATTTATTTTTAACATGGCCAACATTTGCTACTCGACTTAAAAGTGAAAATCAGATTTTAAAAAATTATAAGGCTACATATGGTTGGTAATTTTATTATTATTATTATTATTATTATTTTTACTTTTGAAGGATGTGGTAGGTTTAGCACAGAATTAGTTTTCTGTTGACAAGTTGAGCAGATACAAGAGAAGGCAAGAGCAATCAATGGTTTCTTTATTATTTGTCCTCTTCTTTTTTCCTCTTCTTCTCCTGCTTCTTTCTCCTGCTGCCTTTAGGGTTCGCCACAGGGGATAATCTTCCAGCCTTTCACCTCACCTCTATCATCTTTCACACCAACCCTCTGCACGTCCTCCATCACTATATTCATGAATTTTCTCTGAGTTCTTCCTCTTTTCCTCCTGCCTGCCAGCTTCATCTTCAAAATGCTTCCCCCCGTATATCCACTATCTTTCCCCCGCACATGTCCAAACAATCTCAGCCTTGCGTCTCCAACTTTATTTTCAGCTCAACCTGAGCTGTCCCTCTGATCATTAATCATTAATATTCAAGTCACTGTTTTTTAGTCACATTCCACTTAAGTCAGTAAAAATACTAGTCTACTTTCTTTCTTTTAAATGAACGGATTCCAACACTGATTTACAGTACAGGTATTTCTTTGTCCTCTGCCTGTTTCATGTTGATTGTTACTAACCAAGCTACTTTAGTGAAAAGCAGAGGTTTACGTTATTCACCTGAAGGCATCATTTGACTGTTGCTGAGGGATGTCGCCGAGAATAATCCTCTCAGCGGCAGAGGGGAGCAAGTTCAGCTGTCAGTCAGATTGAGATTCATGTACTTTTTTCTTTGCTCTGCTTAATTAGCTCTTCCGGTGCTCTGACAGTGTTGTTGTACCAAAACGGAACTCTAATAAAAGTAGAGTATGCACTGTGCAGAATACCAAAAAGACATTAGAGGTTTCTCAAACTGAGCTCTGATTTTGATACAGAATGACAATATTTGACTTTTTTTTCTTTTTCTTCTTTTTTTAAAAAAAATACAGAGTATTAAGTTCTGAATGGTACATTATGTGTCGAACACGAAATTTCTCCAGTGGCAGGGCAATGTGGGACGAAGGGACAAATGTAAACATGCAGCTGTAACCAGGAAAATTCAAGTAGACTATTAATACACAAATGGATATAATGGCCACTGTAGGTAATCTATTATTAATAATAATTTCCCATTTAAAAATACGGGATTAGCTTTTAAATGATGGAAATAATCATTTGTATGTAGCTAAATTAGACATCCTGGCAATACACCTGTTTCGATAATAAGTTCAGTGGCTGTTCTTCATTGCAGTAATATAATGTTACTCTAAGGGTTAAATAGATAAAAACAGCATATGGGAGTCATTTCTTTTATGACACGTCAGAAATTTTCTCACACGACACATGAATGAACGTGCGTGTGCTTTAAACTGGCTCAGGAACATTAATCATACCATTGCTTTTTTCTAATTATACACATTGTTTCACACATTATAACATCATAACAGAAGGTGCAAGCAGAAATCATCTTGTAGCGTAGGACTGGCAATTCACTAATGTATACTATTCATCAGCATCAACAAAGTCAAAGCTTATCTTATTAGGGAATTTCTTTGTCACAGTTTACTGACAATAATCTACATAAAAGCCTGGAGCAGTTTTTGTGTTACAGTGGTTTTAAATTAAGTAAGAGTGACCTTTGATTATAAAGCCCAGGGTTTTTTTCCATAAAACATTTATGTTTTATGGAAATAATTTAGCATATTATTGCAAATCACGGTAAACAAATAAAGGTTTTTACATCTATTTTAGTGCCTCTTGACATTCTAATTAAAGCCAAAACAATACCAGAGCACTTCAGCTGTATTTTGAGCAAACACATTGGCATTCAAGAACACAAGAGCTGTAGTTCAGTCTTCAAAATTAATCTTACATTTTGCTGTTTTTCCTGCTCAAAGCCTTTCCTAATTGATACTTGATCACTGGGTGGGTCATGATGGGATAATTGCCAATGTTAAGAGCCTGTTTATTTGATTTATTTATTTATTTTTTCATTTTTTTTTCTTTTCTATTTTTTATGAGAGGTATTATTTCATGACTGATTGTGAGTGCCTCCTGTGAATAATACAAAAATAGACTGACAAGGACTCTAAAGCTGGAGTCGGAAGAATAATATCAAAAGCCTTATCAAATCTACTAATGAGGAAAACCAAAAAGGTAGACTGTTCCTTGATTTTGATGTGTTTTGACATCATTTTAAAATCTAAGCAAAATCAAGCACAGGGCTTTTCCTGTCTTGAGTGATAAGACACATGTGACCCTGTGCCTTGTTTCCATGGACACATCATTAGCGAACATCCCCAGCTTCCAACTACTTGAAGTATTGGTGGCAAACAATAAGAGAAGGATTTTTCAAAAGGAAGACAAAAGCAAAATTGACTTTCAAAGTCCAGCACTCGAAGAGATTAAAGTCCTACACATGCCACATAATGGAGCAATTATAGTATATATTCAATATAGTCTTGGAATTTAGTCCATTGAATCATTTACTTCTGCTGAGCGAGGCAAGGCTTTGCACCTTCTTCATTTGAACTGCACTAATGACTTCAGTATATTCATCCATTATAAGGTGGTTAAAGCGCACTTCCTGTAATTGTTAGTCTGAGTAGTGAAACACCTCAGTGTGTGAACCAGAGTAGCTCTTTTCTTCTTCTTAACCAAGTTACTTTTTACTGTTTAAATACCAGGTTCACCCATGAGCATGTGCTTAGATTAACAGCTGCTACAGTGGACATTGGCTCCTTTTTCAGTCATTTTCAGTCCAGTGCTTGCACCTGCCCATTTACAGAGTAATGAGGAACATAAAAAGGCACCTAACTCAAGAGATGAACCAGTCTGAAGTTTACATACACTCAACATGAGCATGAATGTCTTGAATAATTTGGGCATTTGATGATTTCTTTGTAGTGTTCTCGTCACAGATAAATCTGTTATAAATTGTATAAAGGTTGTCCAGATCCAGTAGGTACGTACATCTTTAATGATTTTAAAAAACAATAATTGGGATTACAAATTGGAATTTTCCATTTTCTCTAATTCACACCGGGTCAAAATTATACATACAAGCTAAAATGTATACTTACACCGCACTAATATTTTGTTAAATGTCCCTTTAGCAAGTTGTACCTTGACCAGACATTTTTGGTAGTCAGCAATAAGCTTCTGGATATTTGACTACTCTTCTTGGCAGAATTGGTAGAGTTCATCTAAACTGGTTGGTTTGCCAGCAGGGACCCGGCTTCTAGGCATAAAATTTGAACAAATTTTCAACAGGGCTGAGGTTGAGGCTTTGGAATGTACCAGTGCCACCAGTAACAAAACATCCCCAGAGCATGATGCCACTGCCAACATGCTTGAAATTTGTTTCAGTGTTCTTAGGTTTGAAAGCCTCACCTTTACTCCTACAAATATACCTCTCGTCACTGTGGTCAAATAGCTCAATGTTTGGAAAAATGTTTTATGGTCAGATGAGACATAGGGCATTTGGCTTGTCCATGTGGGTAACTGGGGAACTGAATTTTAAGATTTATTTCTTGGTCTGCACCCTCAGTTCATGGTGATATAAAAAAAACAAAAAACTGGCTTCACATGGGACAGTGATGCTGGTGTTCTAGCAGTTTCCAGTTCTCGGCAAGGTTGAGCCTTGGTGGTTTCTAGGTTGTTTCTGAACATCCTTAGCAATTTCTTCTCATCCAAGGGTGACAGTTTGTCTTTTTCCAGACCTTGGCAAAGTGGTGACTGATCCAAACTTTTATTTCCATACAAACTTAAACTGATGATCTTGGAAACTGCAGTTATTTAGAAATGGCTCCAAGAGACGTTCCCAGTTTAAGTAGAGCTACAGTTGTCCTTGAACTTAACCTAGACCGGACTAAACACTGGTAAATGCAATTAATGCTGCCTTTTCATGCTGCCACGGATCACGAATGAAAATTTAATAGGCCTTAGCCTTGATCTGCAGCAGATGAACAGTATCTGAATGTCACATTTTTAAGAAGGATGTGACCATTCTTAAGAAAAGAAAACAGGGAGAAAAGACTGACGTATGCCAAATTACGCAGTAACTGGACTGGAAATCAGTGGCAACAGTTCTTATGAAGTGATGAGTGGAAATCTGAAATTTTTGCTTCAAGGAGACAGATACAGCAGTGAAGATCATGGCCTGGGGCTGCATTTAAGTCAGTGGTATTAGGGATCTTGTCAGAATTGGTGGAATTATGATGCCATACAATCTGGGAAGTGCATGATTGGCAACAGCTTAATTTTTCAGTATGAAAATCATCCCAAGCACATTCATAATGCAGTAAAAGCATACCTGGATAGAAAAACACACAATGGCACAGTGTCATTCATGGATTATTCTCACCAGAGTCAAAGTGATTGAAGAAATGTGGGATATTCTGGACAGAGAACAGGAAAAAAAAAAAAAAAAAAAAACAA
>VVHJ01001815.1:0-10134 GCA_015107715.1 Tylochromis polylepis
ACACACACACACACACACACACACACACACACACACACACACACACACACACACACTTCTAGAATACTGTACCAAAAGAGTAGTTTCTTACCTTTTGCCCTGGCTGCCCATTGTCCCCTGGCACACCTGCCACTCCCTGTCAAAACAAAACGAAGCAAAAAAAAGAAGTATCGATCAAGGAAAGAAATACGTGCAATGTAATCTGTCAGTCTGCCTCCATTATACTTTAAAAAGAGGTCCAACACCACACCCAGATATTACTCACATCTTTTCCAGGAGAACCATCACTTCCTGGCTCACCCTAGAAGACAAAGTCAAAGCAGGAAAAAAAAACAATTTAAGTGAGAAATGTTGGCAGTCTGAATTATGTTTAATTAAATGTAGATGGGGTCATTTTAGAAAAGTACTAACCATAGGCCCTGGGTGCCCTGGTGGCCCTGGGGATCCTGGCATCCCTGGGAGACCCCTCTCTCCATCCTGGCCCTTATCTCCTTTTATACCCTAGAAAAAAAAATGGAGAAGATTCTCTTCCATTATTTGTGTTTTTGGCAGCAGGACAGAATTTCAATAGTGTCTCATTTCCACTTCCCTCACGCAGGCATGCGCCAACAATACAGACCCACCAACACGTAACGTTCCCACTTTCTACTGATGCATTAATTAACACTTGTGGAAATTAAGATACTACTCTATGTTTTTTTTTCTTTTATTTTCTGGCCTCTGCAGTTATTTTCCACGATCACAGTCAGTGTGAATATTACTTGCTGTGCTCACTTGTTTATATTTGTCTGACTTTACTGTCGACCCTTTCTCCCCTATGGGATTGTTAAAGATTCAGTTGTTCACATTCAATCATTCAGCTCTTGTTTAACTAAACAGTTATCATGATATTTGAGAGATTCTCTCTCTTACCACTCCTGATGGGCCGGGAGGTCCTGGAGGTCCACCTGGACCAGTAGAACCCTGATGAGGAAAACTAATTTGTGAAGTTTAGCTTGTTAACACACTGAAATATCACAACATGATGAACGTTTGAAATGGAAGTGAACTTACAAGGTGGCCCGGAGGTCCAGGTCGCCCCTGAGGTCCTGGCGTACCTGGATCACCCTGGAAAGGCCACAAACTGACTGTGATGTGTGCCAACTCTCGCTTTTAGCTTCCATGCACAGATTATTGATGTGCTTTATAATCAACTTGGAGGAAAGATGTGCAAAATAGTCACCTCATGTCCTGGTCTGCCAGGTGTCCCGGGTGGACCTGCAGGTCCAGCTTCACCCTGCAGGGATGACAAACTTATGAATATAAACTAAAGGAAGCATGATAAGAATGCAGGACTCTGCTTTTGGGAGATTCAAAAGAATAAGATAGCAGTGCAACAAAAACAAAAAACAAAAAACAGACTTTCATTGTAATGATCAGCTTGATAAAACAATTTGGCTTCATGCAGAAAAAAGACAGTGTAATTGTGACTAGTTAAGAAGGCAGACAAGGTGTGATGGTAAAGCAGCGAGTCGCTGGCTAACCTTCTGTCCGGGAAAGCCAACGTGGCCGGTTTTCCCTTTGAATCCCTGAGGAGAGACATCAAAGAGAATGAGATTGGTACAGTATAAAAATTCACAAAGTCGAAGCGGCCAAAAGAAGAGACAGGCATGTCTTTGAAAATCCTGAACACCTGCTCTTGGGTAGAACACAAACTGTGATACGGTGAGGGAGGAATAAAAAATAAAAAAAAGAACTGGAGGGAGACAGACAGCTAGTCATGTCTTCAGTGAAGCGAAGCTGCGCCACTATATAAGACAGAAAGTCAGGGAGATCTTAAGAGGAGCTATGAAGGTTAGAGGTTTTAGATTTGGTTACATTACGAGTAACATCTACAACCTTAACAAGAGTCGGTAAAGACTGCACGTGTTAGTGCTGTTCCAACGTGGCTGAGGGGAAGCGAACTATCACGAGTCATGCTGTCTGTTAATTTGCATCGGGCAAACCCAGAGCAACTTTTAAAAAAAGTCAAGGAATAACATCCTCACACCTGTCTTGAAAACCTTTTTCTGCACTTGAATTAATTTTAATTTCAAAGTGAGTCCCAGCATCAGGAGTGAAAATAGTGTACCCATATTCTGTGTCTCCATGAAGAATGTTAGGTTGGCTTTAAAGGTACAACAAAATGATTAGTCATGCAGGCTGATTTCCATACTTGTTTACTTTGTGCAAAAGAGAAGGTACAATAACCCATGGCACTGTACACACTCTGGTCACTTTATTAGGTACATCTGTTCCAATCACATGATAGAAACTCAGTGCATTTAAAGTTCAAACCGAGCATGACTGAATGTGTTGCAGTTGTTGGTGCCAGACATGCTGGCCCTGAGTATTTCAGAAACTGCTGATCTCCTGGGATTTTCGACTACACAACCATCTCTAGGGTTTACAGAGAATGGCTGAAAGAAAAGAGAAAATAATCAGTGAGCGCCAAAAATGCTTGGTTGATGCCAGAGGTCAGAGAAGAACGGCCAGATAACATGATTGGAAGGCAACAGTAACGGGAAGAAAAAAAAACAAACTTGTTACAACCAAGGTTTGCAGGAGAACATCTCTGAAAGCATAACACTTCAAACACTGAAGCAGTTCGGCTACACTGGCTGCCACTCCTGTCAGCTAAGAACAGGAAACAGAGTCTGTAATTCACACAGGCTCACCAAATTTGGACAACAGAAGATGATGGTCATGACATTTGTTTGCTATGGTCAAAATTTGGCAAAAACAAAATGAAAGCATGGCTCCATCCTGTCTTATATCAGTGGTTCAGCCTGCTGGTGGTGGGAGATATTTTCTTGGTAAACTCCAGAGCCCTTAGTACCAACTGAGCATCTTTTAAACACCACAGCCTGAGTATTGTTGACCACATCTATCCTTTAAAGACCACAGTGTGCCTGCCGTATCTTCTGATGGCTGCTTCCAACAAAATTACAAAGCTCAAATCACCTCAAACATGACAATGAGTTCACTGTAGTCAAATGGCATCCACAGTCACCAGATCTCAATCCAACCAATCATTCGCATCATGCATGTGCCGCCAACAAATCTGCAGCAAATGCATGATGCTGTATTGTCATGTAATGTTTAAAGTGTCTGCCAAACGGATTGGCTCACCCAAAACATACTGAAGAAATAATTCAATTAACTTCCGATGTTAACGTTGAGAGGAAAAAAGCATTTACATTTATAGCATAACTTAATGAGCACTTGTGCACTTAGATATTGCTGCTGACACAGCTTAGCTGATGACTTTAGCAGTAGGTGATTTAGTGAGTTAATTTGCTAATTAGCAGTAGCCTATTGAACTATTCTCTCTCCGTTGTCCTTTAAGGGGGAACGCTGCACACTCTGTCTAGTACCTGCCAAGCACACTGAAATGACTTATGACTTGATGCTAACTGAATTAAGGAAACGACATTCCAGGTACTTTCCACGTATAGTCAGCTCGAGTACGGACAAATTAAAACATACTGCGGAAAATTCAATATGTGTGGAAAAAAAACATAAAACACAACCATTAACTTCACGCAGTGTTACCAGGATGCATATTCTATCTGTATAAAACTGAATCTCAAGGTAACATTTTATAGTACTCATCACTAATAAATAGTAAATAGAAGTTTTTTTGTAATGTTAAACAATATAAATGTAATCCAATTACAATCAATGAAAGAGTGCACCAGTAAGGAGGGCAATTCATGCATAACTGATATGTCATAAATTACGAACTTTTTTATTAAAACATTAATGGCACATAAATTTGAACATTAATAATGAGTCAGTCTTAATTCTCTGCACAGATAAAAGATTTCCACGTGCAACTATGGAACTGTTTTAGTGTTTTAAATCTAAACAACTGAGCTCAAATCCATGCAAGAATTTATTAATAATAACAACATAATTTTTTTTTTACAATATAAAAAGATACTGTTCATAAAGTATAATTCTCAATTCTGATTAGGAGAGGGAATACTCACGGGCATTCCCCGGGGTCCTGCTGGGCCTGGAGGTCCTGTTTCTCCCTGATGAGAAAAAAATAAAAAGAGACAGTGCCAAAGATCAGCTATTACATCCACATCTTCAATCACCACTGCTATTTTTCTTTTTTTAATTATATACTGTGCGTTTGTGTACGTTGCATGTGTGGACAGACCACCCATCTGATTCATGCGCGTGACCTACCCGCAGTCCTGGTTTCCCATCTTTTCCGTCAATTCCGTCAATGCCACGGGGGCCCTTTTAATATTGCAAGATAAGAGAGGACAGATAAGGACTCATAACAGCATACAGTTCACAGGTAGGTCAGAAAGGGTCATACTTAGATTATAGAGTGCAAAAAATAAAAAATACATAATGCACATACCATCAACCCTGGAGAGCCGGTTGGACCGGGTGGTCCACTTGGTCCTTGAGAGCCTTGAGCGCCGTCGTTGCCCTTTTAAAGTAGAGATTTTCAGTTCAATTTGAAGCGCAAACAAAAACTGAAACAGCTAAATGTGTGTTTTGTACTCACTTTTTCCCCTTTGAGCCCAGGAAGCCCTTCCCTTCCAGTTTTGCCGGCAGGACCCGGTGGTCCCTAAATTCACACACAGTGATACAGAAAGTCTCAACAATAACATCAAGAACAAATGGCTGCTTTAAAGGACTCAAAGCATTTACATACAGGTGGTCCTGGGAAGCCTGGTTGTCCTTGGAAGCCCTTAAAATATAAAGAGAAACACATTGGTAATTGGTAGTACTGGATCTGTCTGTTAGGTCTATGTGTTTTTGTGTTTTATAGTGCATACCTGATCCCCCTTAGCACCACCAGGCCCTGCTGGGCCTATGTCTCCTTTAATGCCCTACAGATGCAGAATGTTCACCCAGTTATTAAACTTAGAAATGATAAATGAAAAAGGCAGACCCTAAATATTGACAAGGCAAATTTATGATGAAATGCTGACCGGCAATCCAGCTTGTCCTTGATATCCAGGGTTACCAGGAGGACCCTGCAGAAGGGAGAAAAATTTTAGCCCAAATATGTCCACACGAGCTGCTTAGAACACAAGCGTCCAGAACAGTGTTGATGTAGTGCCTTACTGATTCTCCTTTTTGGCCAACACTTCCTGGGCTTCCACGTTCGCCCTTGAGTCCCTGACAAATAAATAAAGGCAGAAAATTAGTGTCTGTTAACATGTCAGTACGACCCCCTAGCTGTCAGGACGATGTCAGTGCTGCCGTTCCTTCATAATCAAGTGGGGAGAGTGACTTACAGGCAGTCCAGGAGGGCCCATGGTTCCTGGGTACCCAGACGTCCCTGAAGGACCCTAAAGTAGAGATCACAGAATCAATCAAATATGGAGACCATTTATTTTTTCTCCATGTTATAATTTGAGACAGAATGATTGCGTGATACTTGCCTGATCACCCTTCATTCCCGGGAGGCCATCTGACCCTCGCTCACCCTGTTGACCCTAAGGGTGACAGGAGGGAAGAAAGATTAGAAAATGAAGAAGAGGATGCGATATCTACATCTGCGAGAGAGGCTCCCCTGGCAGAAATAAAAGTGACAGGGTAAGTCAATATCAAAGAGTGAAAAGAGTGACTTTGTCCTCGGCTCCATACCTTCATGAGGCTTTAGCTCTGAGGTGCTGACACCCAGAAGAAAATCATTATAAATACATATTTAAAGAGATTTCTTTGGAACTTTTTAAAATTTACTCAACATATTATCCAGACATTCGACTTGAAATCCCATCCTCCGTGTTTCAGGTGAAAATCTGAACTAACAAAAGATTGACCTTACCTTACTGTAACAAAACATTGAAAACAAACAAACAAACAAAAACCTGACACCAGCAACAATAAAATGACATGTTATGAGCAACAGGAAATCACAGAAGAACTATATTTCATTATCAATTTACTGCATATAGAAGGCCATTTCAAACTTAAAAGTATTTATTGGTGGTTTTATTCTCTATTAGTACAGGTTTACATGACTCACAATAATGTATTCAAAATAATTAAACTCAGACCAATATACTGACCGATATTAGTGATTTGCTGATATCAGCATCAACATTTATAAAGATTGACAAATAAAAATTATAAAGTAAAGACAAACTAAACACTCTTCAACCATGGTATTAGTGTTGATGTTGCATATTTTGAACACCAGAGATTACTCTCCAACTTCCCTGCAGTGAGTGGTTGGAACGTCACAAACACAACAACCAACAACAACCTGATGCCAGCAGAGCCGGGCAGAGCGTAAATGAGTAATCCACTAATTTAAAATTCACGTTATTTTTGCAAGAACTCACAAATAACTACAAATACCAAATGTTAGGGAAATCTGTTTATTTTTAGGTCGGAGAGGGAAAAAATATCAGCGGATATATCGATTTTAAATGACCAAATATCGGTATTGATCTTAAAAATCATTTATCAGTTGGGCTCTAAAAATAATCCATATTTATCTTATAGTTTAGCAGCCCACTAACCTCACATTCCATCTGAAACAAGCTCTATTAGTATTTCTTTCTTTAAGCTAACTTTCTTCTGATTGGCTACCCTGTGTGTGGGGTCAAGCTGCGTGCCTGAGACAACCGCCTCTTTGACATCACACAGATCCAACAGCAGATTCCAGAGTCTCAAGTCTGTACTTTTGCCTCAGTGCGATTAATGAATACACATTGATGCTCTCATTACTTGCTGTACATTTAATATGACAGAATTCATGATCAGTTATTAGACAGTGTCTGACATTTTTAGCTGTTGGGATTTCCTTTACCTCAGCAAAATAGACAGTTTTTAAAGCAAATGGTCAGAAATAAGAGAAAAAATACCTCACAATTAGGCAACTGCCTCGTTGCCTTTAGTTTACACATGCTTACTGCTGTTCATAATCTACACCTAGACAAAACCCTGTGATTGGTTTCTCGTCATTGTCAGAAACTTCTTAACTACAGAATATGAGCAGCATTTTCAGCAGCAGGGTAACACTTCTCTCCCTCCCTCTCACAAACAACACACACAAACAGACACACTGCTGCACACAGCAGAGGCTAACACCTGCTATAAAGCGATACTACACCACAAATGGACTCCATGCAGTGCTCGCACGGCTCACTCATTTACCATCTCTATTCTCCTAAAGCAATAAATCTGTATGAGGAGAAAAGGGGAAGGGGAGGGCTGTGTCCGCACAGCAGTGCAACTCTCCATCACTTAGATGGGGGAATAATTGAACAACTGGAGGGAGAGAGAGAGAGAGAGAGAGAACCAAATCGTTTCCTCATCTGACATAACTTTCATTAAAGAGCCACACAGAAAAAGACACAGGGATGGGGAGATGGCGCAAGATGGAATAAACAAGGGCGGCTTTGATTTAAAAGTGGGAGGATCCACAATTCAGAGGAGAAGACCAATAAGTAAATAAATAGAAAATTGGTTCGCGGCATTAGAACAGTGTTGGGAAGCAGCCCGAGTGCATTTATTCAAATGTTGTACTTAAGTACGGTTTTGAGGTACTTGTACTCCTACTTTGCACAGAAGATGCAATGAATTTTACCATTATTAAGGAGCGAACACTTGCATGTGACCACTTACGAAATAATAGCAGGTCAAGTCTGTACATTTCTGCCAAGGCTTTTCTTAGAAACATTGAAAAATGCCTCCTTTATTCCCTCTTATTTCAGTATTATATGTAAAGTTTGTAAAGGTATGATGTGAACTTTCCTCCAAAATGTTATCCCTTTTAAATTGGGCCAAGCCTCAGCTCTAGTAAAACTGTTATTGAATTTCATCCATAACCTTTCGAGCATTCTGTCTGACAAACAGACAAAACAAATCCATTGCATAACCTCTTATTGCAAATAAGCAAGAGGGTAGTTAGGCCTTTGGACATTTATCAGATTTGTGGGAGTCATTTGAAATTCCAAGTAATTTCCCTTCTGAACATGTCAAATGGAAAGGGAAATAAAATAACAGCTTAAAGGCAAAAGGTAAAACTGTAGTTTTAATCTGATTTTACAGAAAAAACAACGGCTAAAGAAAATTTTAAAAAAGCTCTATCTTCTTTTCTTCCCCTTAAGTGGCCTATGTGGTCAATTAATCCAGCACTTAACCCTAACCCTTATCCTAACCAGCCATGACTTACATAAATACATGCTACATTTAAGTGTTAGTATTAACAATTAAGAAATGTCATATATGCTCACCGGTCACTTTGTTAGGTACAACTGCTCATTAATGCAAATATCTGAACAGCTGATCATGTGTCAGCAACTTGGTGCATTTACAGTCGTGGCCAAAAGTTCTGTCAAAACCAGATTTTTCATTTACTTGCCAAGGAAAGTCTTTAAAAATCCTTGTAATTATTCTTCAACATATTGAAACATTTAAAAAACAACATTTTAATTAACACTGAAGCAAAGTGAATGAAAAAAAACAAACAACTTTGTGCATTTGACAAAACTGCCGGCCATGACTGTAGTCATGCAGACGTAGTCAAGACGATCTGCTGAAGCTCAAACTGAGCATCAGAATGCGCAAGAAATATCATTTAAGTGACTTTGGGTGCCTGGCTGTTTCTGGCTATTTCAGAAACTGCTGATCTGCTTGGACTTTCCCACACAACCATCTCTAGCGTTTACAGAGAAAAAAGAGAAAATATCCAAAGAGTGGCAGTTCTCTGTGAGAAAATGCCTTGTTGATGCCAGAGGTCAGAGAAGAAATGCCAGATTGCTTTGAGAGCTGACAGAAAGGAAATAGTCACTCAAATAATCACTCATTACACCCAAAGTATGCAAAAGAGTATCACGTCAAACCTTGAAGCAGAAGACTACACTGGGTGCCAAGTCTTTCAGCCAAGGCCACATTTTGTATGGGCTCAGCAGAATTGGACAATAGATGATTGGAAAAAATGCTAAATGGCCTGATGAGTCTGCTTTAAGTGTCATAATGGTGTGGGAGATGTTTTCTTAGCACACAGTATTCCAATGTTCTGATGGCTCATCTAGCAGGATAATGCTCCATGTCAATCCATTTTCTGCCACTTATCCAATTCAAGGTTGTGGAGGAGTCTAGAACCTATCTAAGTTGTCATAGGGTGAGGGGCAGGGCATGTCACCAGTCTGTCGCAGGGCTAACACAGAGAGACAGACAACCTTTCACATCCAGGGCCAATTTAGAATCACCAGTTAACCTACCTCACTCACTAACTGCATGTTTTTCAACTGTGGGAGAAAGCCGGGGCACCCGGAGAAAACCCGCACAGACACAGAGGAGAACAAACACCACACAGATGGTAGATTTGAACCCAGGACCGTCTTTCTACGAGGTAACAGTGCTAACCACCGCGCCAACAAGCTACACGCTACATCGCCCAAAGCTCAAATCATGTCAAACTGGTTTCTTAAACATGAGAGCAAGTCCTCTGTGCTCAAATGGCCTTCAGAGCCACCAGATCTCAATCCAATAAATCATCTTTGGGATGTAGTGGAATCGGAGATTCACCATGGATATGCGTCTGTTAAATTTTGCCTTTGCTAAATGAAATGGGAAAACAGCTGAAATCTGAAAGTGTAAATGAAACTTACAGGTAAACCAGGTGGGCCCTGAGGACCTGGAAATCCAGGAGGTCCCTGCAGATAGAAAATAATGAAAGGAACACTTTAAAACACCTGAGACATAAAAAAAAACAAGAATACACACAAGAAAAAAAAAACAATTTACCCCTTTGGTTAAAGCAGGTTTCAATTTGTTCCTGACAATTAGGTGAACGCTGCACTAGGCATGCCAACAGAGAGCTCTAGTGTGGGTTTGTGTGAGTCAGCCTTTAAGAGTTTAGTGTTATGGCACCCAGTGCGCAACATTTTCACTGGGGCCAGCAGGGGGCTCTGTGATCTCATGGAAAGTGGAAGGACTAAACCTCCACCAAGCCACTTCAATTGCAAGCTTTGAGACAAAAACCCAACGGTGCTGTCCTACAATAATCATAACAAGAAAAAAAATAAAAGGGAAAAAAAAGATTTTTTTTCCCCACTCACAGAAGTACTGGCAAACTAATGTAAGGCAGTGATTAAAATGCACTTTATAGTTTTTGAACATTTT
>VVHJ01001815.1:16167-37096 GCA_015107715.1 Tylochromis polylepis
AATGATTACATCATACTCTGACAGGGAACCCCCCCCCCCCAAAAAAAAAAGAAGAAGAAGAGCACTGTGATTTTCCAAACAAAGTTTGCAAGGCAACAACAGACACGGAGCGTTCACACAAAGCCAAAGCTGTCATATAGGGCGGCTCGGCTGACAGATCAGACCTGAGGCCCGGGCTGCCACGTGTTTATTGGAGTTCCTGGAGCTCCCTGCAAGGCAAGAATAGTCAAAATCAGAGATGCACCTTTGCTCGCAGGATATACACAAACCACACAGTGTGATGTTAAGAATTATAAAACAAATGTCAAACTACAGAAAACTGTGGAAGAACAAAAAAAAAAAAGAAATAAAAAAACTCAGCAGGTTCTTTTTTCTCGACACGTTACCTTTGGACTCCAAATCATCCAACCTGTGCACTTAAAACATACACTGAGCAGCAACACTCTCTCTACTTTAGATGAATTTGCCTGTCCATGTGTGGTGATTCCAGCGTGGGTGTACTTACAGGTCCGCCTATGCCCGTGTGCGGCATTAGGCAGCCGCACTCTCCAGGTTCACCCTGAAATATACATAAAAAAGACCCCGAAAACAGACCTTTAAAAAAAAAATGAAACAGTAAAGTGAAGCTATTGGGACGATTTTAAGCACAGGCTGCAAAAACGAGCCCTCATTCAAGATTAAAACTACTCTTGTTACAGCAAGAAAGCCAGAACTCTTTCAGCTTTTGTGGCGCTCTTGTTCTGTTTTGTTAAATCTTGATGTGTTACAAAGACACTTGTACCTTGTGGGGATTTAAAGTTGTTTTTTTTTTTTTTAAATTTATACTATATCAGGAATATAAAGCACAGCAATACACAAAATTGCTCAAGCTAAAGCTTTCGCTTTAGCATATATACAATGAATGTGTAACTGTAAAATTACACAAATACAGGTAACATTTAAGAGGAAACCACATAATATCCCTTCATCTGTTCTCACTATATTCCAGCCAAGACCATTTTTTCACAGTATGCATGAGCCACAGAGTCTGAATAAATCACCAGAATAAAGGCTGTGACTGTAATTTAAGTTACTTCTTGCACATTCTTTCTGGTTTTTTTGCAACTTCTTATTCTTTCTTAACTTTATTCTTCTTTTTACCTTAGCCCTCACAAACAACTCTGCCCCCACATCTTATACCCCTCCCGACCCTTAAACTCTGCCTCTGCCACGTCTTCATCTCTCCCACCCGCTCGGTGACAGTCTGGACCAGCGGCTCTGATGAATTCAGTAATTAATAGTCTTGCACACGCTCTCTCTTAAGGCCCCCAAAACTCCTCTTGTCTGCCAGCAACAGTACACTTGTCACCTCCACTACTACTCTATATGTGCCCTGGGGCCGGTGCGTGCACATTCGTGTGTGTGTGTGTGTGTGTGCACGCGTGTGTGATAGGGGATTGGACCAGGCTGGTGGTAGTTGGGTGTTGAGCCATCTCTTGTGATTACCATCTGTTCCACCCCCTTTATATTAAAACCCCTCCAGTTTCCTTTATCCAAACAAAACGGTAGACTTACCTTGTCCCCTTTAGCTCCATCAAGTCCCTGCAAGAGAAGGAGACAGTGCAAACGCACACACACAGACACACACACACACATGCACACAAAGACAAACACTTAGATACTCTTTGCTTTGTTGTTTCAGAAGAAAGCTCACAGGGCAGTGAGCTGAGAGCAGATCAGGGGACAGAGGATGAGATGGGAGCAGACATCGCCTCTGTTATGGATCGAGGCAGACATCCTTGGTTACAAATGATGCCTAAATCAAGGACAATTCCCAAAGAAGCTCAAAGAAAATTAAAAGTCTGAAAAGACGCTAACGCACGGGCGACAACTCGAGTCTGCCACTTGAAATTCTCTGACAACTCTCCGAACTGCAAATTCATAAGTAACAAAAAAACCCACAAACATGTGAATGAAACAGACTTTAAATGAACAACTCACAGGTCTTCCATCAGCTCCTGGCAGTCCCATGGAGCCGCGGGCTCCATCTCTACCCTGTGGGTCAAAAAAGAAAACGGGAGAGAGTGTTTGAAAACATAAAGGCATTACATCATATGGAGAGACAGAAAGACATATTTACATCATACCGGGGGGCCTGCTACTCCAATGCCCAGGGGACCAATTGGTCCAGGAAGCCCAGAGTCACCTTTGGAGCCCTGTGAACAGTAAAAACCCAACACATAAGTTTAAAGAGGGTTCACGTGGTCATATATAACTGTACAATGATAATTTAGGATTTAAGCCGCTTGTTTTTTCTGCTACCTTCTCCCCTGCAGGGCCAGCAGGCCCAGGCGATCCTCCGGCACCAGCAGGTCCCTGTACAAAAAGCAGAGATTAGACTAAAGTCTACATATGCAGTGTAAAAAAATAAAAAAGCACTTCAAAAATAGGAGAAGCTTACTACAAGTCCTGGGAGTCCTCTTGGTCCCTCTTCACCCTACGATGGAAACACAAACAACAAAAAAAGATTAGAAAAAAAAAAGAATCTGAAGGCTAAAGAAGTCTGGAGAGAAAACAGCAAAGATATGGACAAAGACTGACAAATCACTGAGCTGTTATTCCCCAACGGTTCAAAGGATTTGAGAGAGAAGAAACTCCCAAATTACTTTATGACGATTATTTACAACTTCACTGTCAGATCCGCGAGGCCGTAAAACTCTAATCGCTGATGTCATGGGGGAATTTGGTGCAGTGAAATTAAAACAGCATCCACCTAGGAGCTGCGTGAGTGTTGTGTCTAACAGCTGTTTCAAACGTCAACATCAAACTTGATCCAGATGGCTTTTTTTTGTTTTTTTCCTTAGGAGACGTCAGCCTTACTTGTGGTCCTGGAAGGCCAATTCCTGGGACTCCAGCTTCTCCCTACAGACGACAAAATACATAACAGAGATTAGATTGACAGTGAAGCAGTCATCCATATTTATAAACATGATAATATAATAAATGTGAATTAATACCTTGATTCCTTTGGGACCAACAGGGCCCTGCACACCAGGCAAACCTGGCTTTCCCTGAAATGACAAAAAAAAAAAAAAAAAAGCAAAAAAAAAAAGCAAGCTCATCATCTGCAATTCTCAAAGCAAAGAACTTAAAGTATATCCACTTATAAACAAGTGCCTTTACATTTCTGCCAGACTTTCCTTCTCCTGCGGGGCCAGGGTCTCCTTTCTCTCCTTTGGGGCCTGGCACAGCTACACCATCACCCAGCACAGCACCAGCAGAAGGGCAGCTGGTACACGCATCCCCCTGTAAAAAATAAATAAATAATAAAATGAAATAAAATCCAAAATCATAATCCAAGTAGCTCTGGGATGAATCAAACTTCATTCAAACTTCTGTGTCTCCATTTAGCTAATCAACATCAATTTTTAACTCCTATTTCCTAATATGTGACCAGTGGTAATTAGATGCTCTCAATGGATGGAGAGACAAAAGCTAAGTCTGTTTAAAAACCCAAATTAGATCGCTTTCATGTATGGCCTGAGTAAAGGGATAGGGACACGACTGACACAGGCATCAGAAGATGAAAGCTAAAGGTCAACGAATGCTAAACTACCTTTTCTCCCTTTAAGCCCCGTTGGCCATCCTGACCAGGGTCTCCAGGCAGCCCCGGAGCTCCAGTAGCTCCGTCTAATCCATTGTCTCCTCGATCTCCTTGTTCCCCCTGGTTAAATTGAAATACAATGTTAAAAGGAGAGACAGTGAACGGTATTTAGTGTGCACAATACTCAAAATGAATTCTAGGCAGGCTTCTTTTTTTTTTGTTTTGCACCAAGAACAACTACAAGACTGAGTGATGCAACCTTTCTGATGGTTTCATGCTATAATACTTATTGACAGCTTGCTGCAGCATGAATTGTATCATCAAAGGTAGTGGAGAAGAAGATTTCTAGTGAGCAAACAGATCTGAATAATGCATAATATTAATTAAAAAGCCTTTGCAATCTTATGAGAAAGAAAATGTACATGTATGGTAGATGCCACCAACAACCACAATGCAGTTTAACATTAATTGGAAGCCTTTGAGTATTTACAAGATAGCTCCACAGGGTAGCTAAGAATTCCCTCCTCAACATCAACCAGGCCAGTATTTTTGTCTGATCTGTGTTCATGTGGAAAAAAAAAATCAATCTCAGTATTCCGGTAACTATCTTCCTCCACTTTGAAGTTGAAGCAGAGTGATTCCTGTGGATGACTTTCAAGGTAATTTGAGGCAGCTTGGCTCTGCTATTGGGAGATTTATTTCTCGGTTTTATAGGTAAAGTGATGCGAATGTTCCACCACACGGATTCTGTGATCTAATATAAGCACAATTTTTAATACGCGGCGTGGGATTCCTCCAGACATCCTTGGCCTGTGCTGATGTGAGAACGCCTGGCTGCCTCTAAAGGCCACCAAAAACTCCAAATAGTCTCATTTTGTCAGCTTATTTAAGGCATAGCGCTTTGGTTATGTGGGCACTGAGTAATGTAAGTGTCACAGAATGGTTGTAGATTCCATATGCTGGGTTTAATTTCTTAACTTACTGTGTCAAACCATAGGTGACATTACTGAGTAATTTACCTTTTCTCCTTTGGCACCAGGCAGACCCGATGGGCCCTGTAAGGGCAAACAAAAGAGGATGTACAAATGTACAAAAATACATGTACACAGGTAGAAACACATACACGCGTGCGCACTTTCAAAACACATGTGCAGTGATCTGCAAATACTGTGGGAGTCTCTATCCATTCAGATAAAATAAAAACTGTTGACACAGAGCTAACCACAGAGGCAAACAGCATGTAATTGGGAGGGATGACACAAGCCAACAGAGATTTATTATACTTAGTAGCACTTCTGTGGTAAGAGGAGATTTGCTGTATAGCCGATTTTTACAATAAGTATTATGGGTTGAAGCACCCTTGAGGCACAATCTTTCAGTATCTCAAAAGTCTCACTCATCAAGATAGTACTTAATCCTTTTTACTTTGCAAGGATCGGAAAGAAGCTGCTTTGGTTTTGTGGAATTTGTATAATGAGATTTGAGTTACTAATTCTGATGAAGATCAGTTATGAAGTAATGGTGTGTGCAGTGCTGTTTCCATTTTTGTTTGCTCTTGGGTTTAGTTGCAAGCTATGTAACTGTTACATGCTAATTTAGCCAAGTTGCATTGTTTCTTTTTAAGGATTTATAGAGGTTTCTTCCTGTTAAAAGGGAGTTTTTCCGTCCCACTGTCGCCAAGTTCTTGCTTATAGGGGTCATCTGATTGCTGGGGTTTTCTCTGTAGGGGCTTTACCCTAAAAATGTAAAGCGCCCTGAGGCAACTACTGTTGTGATTTGGCACTATATAAATAAAATTGAATCTAAATATTTAATTCTTTCTTTTATACTGTAGTGCCGTCTACAAGCAAGGCCAAGAAGGTCTTGAAAGGTGCTGCCCTATCATTAGCACTTCCCGCTACGTGTTTCTCGCAGATGCAGTTATTTTAGCACCAATACAGTAAAATACGCTACGTAGGGATCATGCAACTTCTGTAATTTTTTTCCTGACACGTCTGAAAAGAAGCCAACAACACATGAACATATTGGAATAATCTAAGGTAAAGCTGTTTTTGGATTCCAAAAAGATGCCTCAAATCAGTGTTTTTCTGATAGTGCAAACGCACCTGTTTGCCTTCAGCCCCAAGACCTGGAGGTCCTGGTGGCCCCTGAGGGCCTGGTTCACCTTGACTGCCTTTTGCTCCCACTGGCATTTTGATGTTAGCAGGTATCTGGCCAACCACTGATGGGTCGCACACACCGCACTCGCCCTAGAGAAAGTGAGGGAGTCAGCGAGATTAGTTTGCATAATAACAGTATTAAAGGATACAAAACCAACAATTATATCTGCACTTACCTTCTCACCCTTTTGGCCTGGAGAACTAACACCAGGCTGCCCTTGTTCTCCCTTAGAAAGCATAAATATAAAATTTAAAAAAAAACCTTGGAATAACATAACATATAAAACAGTATTACTGTAAAATTATACATGGTTACATAAACACTCAGTAGTAAGAAATAGAGAGGATTTCTGGAGTGAAGAGTTTCTTTTCATGAACCTGTAGCTGAAACAATACCACTTGTTAAAGTCCAACTTGAGATATTTTTTATGAGATATAAAGCTTGGAAGATAGACTTAAAAGGTTTTTTACCTAAGTAGGAGACATAGAATATAGTGTCTTTCTTCTTTTAATAGCATGCATGCCGACATTAACAAACTTGGATGCTGAACATAGAGACTGAGGATTCCATGCTCTTAACTTGTGCCAGGAAACATTGGGAGTTTATATGCTAATCCTACTTTTAATTCTTCTGCAGCTGTGATATATTACATGTAACTCATGCTAAACGTTCACAGGTTGGGGCACAGTTCTCGCTCATTATACTGTGTGAAGTATATATTTATATTTAGTATTTATTTTCATATTCTTGGCAATTATTATCACCACTACAGTTACAGCTTTCATGTCAATTTCATGTGCTATTTTAGCTTGCTAGCAGGGGTACTAAGGTTTTAATTTAGCAAGATGGAAAGCGTGCTAATGTTCTGTTAGTGAGCCAAAAAGAGTACCAAGGTGTCACTTTGGTGAGCTTGAGAAAGAACAAATGTGTTAACGTGGCGAGATAGAAAGGGTGCAAATGTGTTAATTCAACAAACTACAAAGAGTATCAGGGTGTTACTTTGGCAAGCTATGAAAAGCACCAAAGTGGTACACATAGACAGTAGAAAACATTAATGTAGCTCCAGGGTGGAAAAATTAAGCCAGTGCAGAAGTGTCTTAAACGTGCTTTCTATCAGAAGGCCACCGAATGGCCATAGCCGTGGTTGCAAAAAGACGTCTGGTCATATAAAAAGTCTATGGGTAAAAGACTTTCTGTATTAACCTCTGTAAACACTTTCCTGATGGGTTAATGGGCTCAGTCACTCATTTTGGGTCATATTCAATAAAAAGGTAAGTCTAGGTTTTAAATCTTGGCCATCAAAAGGGATGCAAAACCTGACATATTGTTGGCAAAATAGTGCAAAAAGAAGAACACTGGACATCTGTTTTTCTCTAAAGATGTGGAGAAAGAAGCAGAAATTTTGTTTCACAGCAAACATTTTGAATCTTTTCCTACCTTTACACCTTTCTGCCCATCCTTTCCACTTGGTCCCCTTGATCCAGGTTTACCCTGTCACGTAGGCACATTTTATGATTTCATTAAATCAGCATGGCATCCAAAAAATGATGTTTCAAAAGAACTGAATCTGAACTTACAGGCTTTCCATCAGCTCCTCTGCTGCCTGTATTACCCTGCAGTAGAGTGGAAGAAAAAAAAAAAATCACAATCTAAATTTTAAGAATTAATAAAAATGGATGGGTCTTTTCAATCGGTAATTCTCATTTGATAGTACAGACCCTACAGGCAGCCATGTTAAAAAAAAATAAAATAAAAATTGGCTTTTGACTACCTAAGCTCTTCACTAATAAGTTTCCCACTGAGGAAAATCCCAATGGCAAACAGTCTGGGGCACTAAAATTAGTGCACTGCTGTGATTATCTTCCTCATGAAGTCTATTAAGAGCTTCACTCAGAAACCTACTGGGTGAGTTCCCCTTATGTAAGCCTTGTCTGCTATTGAGGTCACCTAACTCTGTTAGTGTTTCTTTTTGTGTGACTTACCTTCTCTCCTCTAAGACCAGCAGGCCCTACATCTCCTGGCTCCCCCTGTGTAGCAGAAAAAGTGGACAGTATATCATTTTAATTAAGGTACTTATCAATGCACACACATGCGAGCAAATATAGTGACAAAATCAGCAACAGGAGTATAGTCAAACGACCCAATTATCCACTCAGTTTAAAAATCACTGCTTCCCCTTAGTAGCTCCAAAAGTCTTCCAACACGGGAGATTTTTTGTTGTTGTTTTTCCCTTCGTTTGTGTCCAATTTGCTTCTTATTGATCACCAGAATCACATTAATCCTTACTAAAATAGGCTTACCTTCTCTCCTTTCTGCCCAATTCCAGCTTCTCCCTTCTCGCCTTTCTGCCGTTGGGTTTGGGCCATGACACCGGGGACAGAGTTAGAAACCTCGCCGAGAGTGGGACACACAGAACATGGCTCTCCCTAAAGCGCACAGACAGAGCAGGGAGGTTCAGAGTGGGTCACAGACTGTCTTGAACGAATAATCAGACCAGAGTCATGGTCTGATTTAAACCATCACCGATCAAACAAGGTGCCAGTCATGGAAAAAATGAACCACATTAATAAGGTTAGAAACATTCTGGTGCCGCAAGACTTGTGCAAACAAGAAACTGTTTAGCATCAAACATAATAAAGACACAGAGCTGACCTTTTCGCCTTTGGTACCATCAGATCCTGGTTCTCCCTGCCAGAACATGCAAAAAGACAACAGTCAAGAAGGCAAATTAGACAGAGCGCATCCTGACAAGCACACTTGCTTTGACATGTCATGTCTCAGCATGGCGTTGGAAGCATTCTGGCCATTACAATTAGGCAGATGTGGGAGTATGTCAGTGATGTATGTGTTTAAATAGGTGTGCGTGTGTGTGAATGTGCAGACTTGAGCAACTTGGGAGTCCTGCACATACATGCACTGGGAATTGACCAACTTAGATAGCCATGTGTAGGAGTGTTGTGTTAGTGTAAGAGTGTGCGCGTGCGCGCTGACTTTTTTCTCTTTTGTGCTTTGCGGAGTTCAGTACTGCTGGTTTGCTTGCATCTGCTTTAGGAGGGAGTCTTCTATAGTGCTGATGTTAGCATATCTGAATGTGTAGGAATGCAGATGAATAGGCCACACTTCCACAGAATATGAATGAACCATAAGCTGTAAATGCACAAGGGGGGGCAGGGGGCTCAATACCTTCCATCCTTCCTTGCCATCTGCACCCCGAAGACCCTGTTAAATACAGAGAAAAGGGCTGAGGAGAGAAGAACAGGAATCATCTAGAAGCAAGAATGTTAGTTCAACTTTGTGAGAGTAAGGTCATATCTCCCCTCTCCCTCTCTGCTGCTCTACCTCGTTCTCCTTCTGCCCTAACCAGGTATGACAGATGGATACTGGCACTATTGGAAATCGTTGCACAGTGAATCTCATAAGACTTGAGATTTATATTCTTTTTTCCCACCACAAATCATTCTCTATTTCACCTGCTGGGGTAAGTGGGAAGATGTGGAATGAACAGAAAGAGAAACACAATGCACAGGGTGCTGAGTCCCGACTCACTGGAGAAACAGAGAGACGAGTTAAGATTACATTAAGAAAAAGCCCTTTGCCTTGGAGGATAAACTTTTGACAGCATATCACGCCTTCTCCCCTTGAGCTGCTGAAACACTGTGAGAATTACAAGGGCAAATAAAACCCCAAGGTAGACATAAATGCCACACTTTCCCTCTGAATGATAAGAAAAATAAAATATACGCATTTTCCCAAAAAAAAAAAAAAAGTGCTCAAGGTTCAATTGTCAGCTACAGCTCTGACCATGTCTACAACTCCATAATAAAGAAATGTAGCAAGATCGTAAAAAAATGGTAAACTTAACATTCCGGTCAGGTGCAGATGACATTCTGGTCATACGCTTTACTTACAGGCGGTCCTCTCTCTCCTATCCCTGGTAATCCAGGCTCTCCTTTAGGACCAGGTTTCCCTTGCAAAGCCACTGTGTTGCCTATGTCTGCAGGCAGCACTGGACACACTTCGCATGGGTCACCCTAAAGGGATTTAACGCAAGTCAGACATACAATGTGTCAATGAGAGAGGACTCAGACAAAACGCAGATAGAGATTAAAGATAGTGTTTACAAGATATACCTTCTCTCCTTTATATCCAGGTGGTCCTCTTGGACCCTTTGAAAACAGCACAATCTCAGTCAAACACGGATATATCAGCTCAAAGTTCAAATCACATCCATTGGAAGCCCATCCATACATTACAGAATACTAATCAATGTTTAAAAAGTCTCTCACTGGTTCTCCAGGAAATCCATCTTCTCCTGAAGTTCCTTTATCACCCTGTAAACACAACAGCTGTTTTACAGAAAGCTTTTAGTTCTTTTTTTTTAGTAATAAGACAATTCCTTTTGCCTTTGCTGGTCCTGGATGTCCAACCCAGCAACTAACAACTTGCAAGCAGGATTTGCATAAAGCATTTACACTGGGACGGGACCTTGAGTAGCCTCAAAACCATTACATTTACATTATTACATTCCAAAAAACATTGCATTTTCAATTACTTTTCTGCTAACTAGCCTATTTAGAGCCATGATACTTAGCCAGGTATCATGGTTTTAACTATTCACTAATTACATTTAGTAACCATTTCAGTTGTTTTTCCATTAATTTAAGCAAACGCTTATATCGCTAGCTTAAAAAATAGCCATTTCAACTATCTGTATATTAACTTTGGCTAATAGTTTCAATTGTTCATTTATTAATTAGGTAGATATGTCACCCATTTTGGGTATGTGTTCTTTTTAGTTAAACATTTATACATTACTTTTAGCCAACTATAGAAATATTTAGTTAGCTAACTATTACCTATTTATTTAGATAATTGTTTTAACTATTTTAAGTTACTTTCAACTTTTCTAATTCCTTACTACTAATTTTCCCCCTTCTTAACAAATACATGCAAGTATCTTTTAAATGTATTAATTTATAAGGTAGTGAATGCTAATGGTAATAGTAGCTGTAGTGGTACCTTCTGAGATACAAAGACACTTGAGTGCCACAGCCTTGAATGCTTCATATATTAAAGCAAAAGGGACATTTTTATTATAATATCCCTAAGAGCATTATTATAACAATAATAAGTCATTTGCCAAAATGTAAGCTTACCTTTTCTCCTTTTGCACCGCTGGGCTCACCAGGAGGGCCCTGGGAAGGTAAAAAAAGGAAATTAATCTTTTTAAATGCCCTTCCTAAAATGCTTTTAGACTTTAATCAGGAGCAATCTGATCAAAAGAAAGCATTCTGCCACATCCTGCCATGTATTTCTGAGAGCAATGTCTAAAAAAAAACCCCACTTTGGTCAAATAGAAGCCATTTCTAAAATGAGGATAAGGACATAATCAGATAATAGTGCAATGACATCATTCAATAATTGTGTATATCATTCTCTGCTTTCTGTGACCAGTTCTTTAATTATAAAGCATACTCACTGGAGGACCTGGTTTTCCGACCCCTGGTGGGCCTGGAAGTCCCGGCCTTCCTGGCTCCCCTGCCAATCCTTCCGGACCCACCATACCAGGGACACCCTGCGAAACAATTTCAAAACATATCTATTAAATGCAAACTGGACTGCAAGAATGTGACAGGTTAATTGTAGACGTAATGTAGACAGACCTTCTGTCCCTTGGGGCCAACTACACAGGCTGACCCTGTTCGACCCTGGGAAAAGGTGACAGACAAAAAGAGAATTGCCATCATCAGTGCCAACTCAGAATAATCAAACAAACTGTGCTGAAATCTATCTCCAAAATGTCTTCATAAATTGTTAAAGACACTTGTTTTCCCCCATTTGTCTGATGTTCCTTGTCTGAGAAATGAAAAAAAATTTTTAAAACGGGAGAAATGTAGAGACTGTAAGATGTATCATCTTCAGTGGTGCATATGTAATATTTTCTCCTTGCCTGATTCAAGTCACATCAACAGCACATTCATATTCACAATGTCAGATGGATGGGAGACTTAAGAAAATCTGTCCTCCACCAAATCCATCTGGCCACAACAAGCACTTAGTCTGGTGAACGTGAATGTGAGTGCGCGTCTGATGCTGAAACCAGGGGAATATCTCAGAGCACACACATGTCGTAATTTGTTCCTCAAAACTTTTCATGCGTCTATAGGATCACTGCACTGAACAGGGAAGATTAAAAGGTTTAAGTCTTCCTGAATAGACGCCCGCCTGTGTGAGAGACGAACAGCACAGTCAATGAGGCAGCATTGATTGTGCAAGCTTTGTTGCTCTAGCCTAATCTAACAGGCATTAACAGGCCGACTTAACGCAATGGGAGAGAGGGGGGTAAATATCAATGGGCGCCTGAGCTTAAATAGTAATACCGTATGAGTTTACTGAATATCCGCTCCAGCTTGATGAAAGTGGCTGCATAAGTGGATGTGCGTGAGTCTATTAGTATGTTTGTGAGTGTGCACTCGTGTTTGTGCTATTGAAAATGTAGATTGAAAGCTAACCTCCAAATTTCAAGCCTGAAAGGTACTTTCACTGATTCTAATTCGAATGCAAAAAGAAGTAAAAACCAACAAATACAAAAACACCTACATCCTTTCCTGGGGTGCCTGTCAGACCCTGTGGACCCCTCTCACCCTTCTGACCTTTGTCTCCCTGGAGAATCAGAAGGAGATAAGAAAAAAAACAAAAAAAACAAAAAAAACAAGAGGTTACACTTTAATTAGATGATCATTAAAAAGTCATATCTTTATTATTCATCACCAAAAGTTTCTTAAGCGCTTCACCTTGTACTCAGCTGCTTCGCCCCAGTTGGCAGGGGTTGCCTGTGGAGAGAGCGAATGGAGACAAGGCCCAGATCAATGACCTGGCTCTAAAGAAACTCTAAACAGCCACACACACCACTGGAGCATAGCAAAACAACACAGTGACCAGTTGGCAACCGGTACGGGCTACCAGCAGGGGCCATATGCCCCATTTGGACACACACAAACAAACAACTTGAGAAACAGGAGCACATTATAGAGGCAGCAGTCCGAATGGCTCTTCATGCTGCATATTAATCAGATGCAACTCACTGTTGAAAATCTAAATTTAATATAGAAACAGAGACCCGGGGGGTTGGTTTCTTAAAGCAAAGATGGATTTTGTGGATGGATTAGATCAAACTAATTCAAATTCTTCATCTGCTGCACAAAACATGTTAGACCTTGACTATCTTAAGCAGGAATGTGTTGTAATAAATACTGGATCAATTAAGACTTTGCTCAACAACAACATAAAAAAAAATGTAAAAAGCGCTGACTGAGTGATCGCACCCAACCGAGTACCACGGGAGGAACTAAGAAGAAAAAAAATTGTGCTTTTTGAGAGATAAACAGTGGAAAGTGTGACATCAGATCAGATAATGAAACGTTCTACTTCCTGTCTAATCTAATGAGTTCATGATGTGGTTTGCAGAGAAGGCACTGGCAATATGTATGTGTGAATAAATGTAAGTAGTCCTACTGTTGTTTATGTTTCTTGACAACCTAAATTACATTTGATGTTTTATTCTCTTCTGTACTGTTGGGTGCTGCTAATAGTCCGAGTCTTAAGGTTTGCTAGCCTCAAAGGTAGGTGGTCAAGTGAGTCTTTATATTTGTGCAACGCTCTAACTTTCTGCTTTCACCTGTGGCCACAAATTGCAGGTAGTGACTGAAAGAGTGAGCCCACAAATGTGTGAGTGAGAGACAAATGTCAGAAATTAGTTTCCTACGGGAGTTCCTGGGCTCAACCTCTGAGGAAGGGTGAGGAACTCAGTCATCCTGGAGGGGTGCTCAAAATAGAGCCACTTTTCCTCTACATTGAAAGGAACCAGTCCAGGTGGTTCGGGCATCTGGCCAGGATCCCGCCTGGATTTCAGGCATGACCAGCCAGGAGGAAACCCCAGGGCAGACCTGGGACAAGATGGAGAGATTATGTCTTTCAGCTGGCTTGGTAATGCCTTTCTATACCTCTATGAGAGGTGGAGGCAGTGGCCGTGGAGAAGGGAGGTCTGGGCGATTCTGATTAGAATGTTGCCCCCTTGACACGAAACCAACTAAGTGGTAGAAAATGGATTGATGGTCTGACCTGTTTCAGACTACTCAAGGATAAAATTTAAAGCTCATCTAACCCTTTAAACTGGTCAAATCTATCCTTTGAGAAACCGAGCCCCTGCATATATACTTTCATGCAAATTCAGTGAGTCACTCACCAAGTAAATAAACATACAAAGCACACCATCATTCCCACTGCATAATTAATACTGGAAAAAGGATGCTGGAAAATGAGGTTTTGAATAAAGCTCAAACTAAATAGCTAAGGGGTTACCAGGGCAGCGGAAGGTGCTCCTGTAACCCGTGGCAGAATATTGGCACTCACCGACTCGCCTTTCTCTCCCTTCTGCCCCTTGGGTCCTTCTGTGCACTGAGGTTAGAGACACTTGGTTGGCATGTATAATCACAGACCACTAGTGGCCAAAATTTCAGGCTCACTGCACTGCATGCCAAATAATTTTAAAAAAAAAAGAAAAACGAATAACAATGCCTTTCCATAACGCGTGGCGTGGGGTGAGTGTGACACAATGGAAAAGTAACTTACTGGACCTGAATGGGAGCCAGAGCAGTCATCACCCTGAAAATAGAGAGAGTTAGAGAAAGAACAATGATGGCAATGAACAATGATGTGGGTGATGAATAGAATCAGTGAACACTTAACAATGCGTACCACCTAGATTGGTCAACAGCCTGCATCGTATTGGGCTACAGCAATATCAAAGTGCCGAAGCAGGCATGTCTAGGCACATGCGATTGCATCGCTCATACCTCTGATATTAGTCCTATTACACACACACACACACAAAAAAAAAAACCCTCCACACACATATACAAATATGTGCGTGTTTTTTTTGTCAGTATTGTTTGTTGTAATCCTTCATACTCACCCGGTCACCTTTTTCCCCTTTCAACCCAGCAACCCCGCCAAAGTTTACAACCTGCAAAACACAAAAACGCTCAGTCACCCACCAGCCTGATTTTATACCTCTTTAAATGGAAAGACATGGAAGTAAAGATCAGAGATCCTTACATTTTCTTCCCTATTCAGGAGTAAACACCCCCCACACTACAGACACAGAGAAACAGAGATTTATTATTATACCGAGTTTAACATCCACTGAAGGACCTGCTGTGTGCCTGAATAAGAGATGAATGTTGCAGTTGCACTTGTCACCTGGCAGTGGCACTGTTGCACAAAAACAAATCGGTGCTGAATTCTGCTCTACAGTATGCAGTCAGAGGGAAGGAGAGGTGGGCGCACAAGTACACACACACACACCTCCCATGGGAGATGGAGATCAATAGGAATGTCTGATTCCCACAGCACAGGAGTGAGCAGACCAGCTGCTCATCACAGGAGGGTACACACATGCCTGCGCACAAACACTCGCGTGCACACACACAGGCACATGCATAGGAAATAAGGATTACCATTATAAATAACTGAAGCATTTTTAGCAGAAGCGAGTAATTAAAGCCAAATCCCCAGTCCTGTGTTTCTGGGAGCCTTGCCTTCATATTAACAGAAGGTTTGCATATAGGCTGAAGCTGTGACTGTGCTGTGAAGAGGGCTGTAACAGCACAGAGACAATGTGCAATTCTCCCACTTCTCTCTTTTTTCCTTTTCTTTTCTGTTTTTTTCCCCTTTTTTTTTTTTCCAACCTCACTCACTCACTTGCTCACTCTTAGCAGCTACAAATCTATCAATGGCTGGCTAGACCAGCTGCAGTGACGAGTCACTCTTTCCGAAGCTCTCTTCTGTGACTGTGGGCTTAGTCAAGACCTCTTATACATCTACTTAAACCCTCAGGGGCCTGCTTTTTGTTGTTTGTTCTCCACATTTCTCAAAGTTGGAAAGAAAAATGTGAGAGCAAAATTTACTACTGAATATTGCTTTAATTCAGATCACTTTGCTGGATTTGCTGTCAAATCCAAAACTGTGATAACAAAGCATTGGCATTTATACTAGGCTGGCATTGGGATTTCTATACTTTCTTTCTTAATGGCAATAAGGCAAGTATGTGCACAATTGAAGTTGCCATTTTTTTAGCTGCTTTTCGCAAATAAGCAGCCAAATACTGTTAAAATGTTTCTTTTGTTTGCAGAGAGAGGAAAAAAAAAATCCCTGACGCATAAGCAATGTGTCTGCCTCCCTTCAACTCCTTGGCATGCAGCTGTGTGCTTGTGGAATGTGTCCAATCCTGTGTCAGTCAGTTAGCTAACATGTTGGCAGAGAGGACAGCTTTTGCATTGTGGAAGTATTCACACTTTATTGTGTGCAGGGCTGATATTAAGTGTTTGCTAGGTGCTACTTCACATTTTGAAGATACACATGCAGGCTAAGGGCATCTCTGTGGGCGTGGCTAGTTGAGAAAGTTCAGCTCAGAAACTACAATGGCTAGCTTTTAGCTAAACATGCCACTTAAATGAAGATTACCAGCCAACCAGTCTGTTGCTGGTTATGTGGTGGAAAGCTGCCGTTTTCAGCTCACTATGTAATGAGATGAATGTACACCATGTGAACAATACAACCACCATGCAGAAGCTAAATGTGTTAGCAGTGTGAAATATAAAATGTAAATAATAAACAGGATGCAGTGATTTGGCAAGCTCATAAAGCCTAATTTCGTCACAATAGAACAGAAAATATATCAAATGTTTAAACTGAGACATTTTACTATTTCATGAAAAAAAAATTGAAATGATGCCAGCAACACTTCCGAACAGCTGGGGTGGGGCAACAAAAGGCTGGAAAAGAAAGCGGTACTAAAACGAAACAGCTGGAGGAACATTTTGCAACTCTTTAGGTTAACTGGCAACCGATCAGCAAAAAGCTGGGCATAGAAAGAACATTTTAAACTAGCAGAGTTTCTCACATGTAAAATAGGCAGAGGTTCACCAATAGCAAAAAGCTACTTCAACAAATTGTGGAACGATTTCAGAATAATGTTCCTCAGCATCAAATTGCAAAGACTTCTCATCATCTGTAGTACATAATATCATCAAAAAGTCAGAGAATTTGTAGAAATCTCTGTGCACAGGACTGAAATCTAAATTAGATGGTCAGGATCTTTGGGTGCTCAGGTGGCTTTGTATTACAAACAGGCACAATTCTGTGTGTGAACACAGTTGACTGTGCCATCCACAAATGCAGGTTCAAGCTCTATCATACGAAGAAGAAGAAGCCATATGTAAACATCACTCAGAAACACTGCCATATTTTCTGGGCCACAGAGATCATTTGAAATGGACTAAGGCAAAGTGGGAAGCTGTTCTAAGCTTTGAAAAAACCCCATTTTAAATTGGTTTTGGGAAACATGGACGTCTCTGTAGTCCTCCGGACTAAAGAGGAGAGGGACCCCCCAGCTTATTATCAGTTGGAGGGAGGCAGACACATTGCTGATGTGTCAGGGATTTTTTTTCCTCTCTCTGCAAACAAAAGAAACATTTTAACAGTGTGGCTATGCAGTTGGCAACTTGCACATCTGGAAAGGCATCATAAATGTTGAAAGGAATATACAGGTTTTAGAGCAGCATATGCCCCCATCCAGAAGATATATTTTTCAGGGAATGTCTTACATATTTCAGCAAGACAATGCTAAACTGCATCTGTTACATGTCTTTGTAGTAAAAGATTCAAAGTAGAGACCTTTGACCAAATGAAAAGATTTGGCGCATCATGAAACAGAAAAAAAATGCAAAGAAGACCCAGGAATGTTGAACAGCTAGATTCCTGTATCAGACAAGAATGGGACAACATACCTGTCCTAAAAGTCCAGCATCTCCTCAGCTCCCACACGTTTATGTATTATTATTAAAGCAAGAGGGAATGCTACGCAGTGTTAAACATGGCCCTATCCCAGCTTCTTTGAGTAATGAGTCGTTCCTGCCATCAAATTCAGAATGGCCTTGGTTTTTTTTCTTGAAATGGTGCATTTTCTCAGCTTAAACATTTTATGTGTTTTCTGTGTTGTACTGTGATTATGTGTTTATGAGATTTGCAAATCCTTGTTTTCAGCTTTTATTGACATTTCACACAGCGTCCCAACTTTTTTGGTTTTGGGGTTGTACTCTAATGAGTTACTTTTCACAACATGTAATGATATGAAATAATGGATTACTTTTGAATGGCGGGAGTCTTGTATTTCATCAAGTACTTTTCATAGTCGGGTTTAGGAAACACTGCACAGGGCAACATTGGTATTACTTTACAGTCATGTTTCTGTTTTCCTGATGTTGATCTCTGCCAACCCTTCGCTCATGATTCTTTAGCTGCTAAAGATGAATCTATTTTCACCAACTTTGTCTTCTAACTAAAATGCTCTGGATAGCTGGATAATCATTGCAAGGGGAGAAATAACTCCCACTCATTGTCCTATTACTTGCATATAAACTTTACTGGAAGTACAATGTTCTGGCCCTTAGACAGAGGTCTAAGGGCCAGAACCTCTGAGAGACTATGAAACTGCCAGATACATATGGTCAGCACTCGGGTGGTACTGCCTTTCTGGCCTCATCCAGTAGAGTTAGATTACAAGTAAAAGTACATTACACACACTTTTTGTCTTCTCTCGCCTATGAATATTTCCTCCTTCACTTCTGTTTTAAAGAAACTGGCTGTATGAGCCTTTCTGTCAAAATATTTTGTCACTTTACGCACATTTGTTTTCACAATTAATACCTTAGTAGAAAATTTCAAAATCCTGCACAAAGCATACTCCCTTTTTCCCAAAACAAAGGCCCTCACTACTCATTACGCTAACCAGCACAGATCAAAATCTGTGAGCTTAAACATCTGAGAATACAGGCCCCAACATTCTGTCAGGGAGCATTTCTGGTACCACTTTTTGGCATTGCCTCTCTCCATCTGCCAGGTCTCGAGCCAGCGCACACTAATGCAAATCTACAACTGTAAAAAAAAAATCATAATCTCCTCTAATGCAATTCACTGAATTACTGCAGTGCATTAAAACTTTCACTGACAAATCTTAAACAAGAACAAAAGAAGGTTTTATTCATAGTGCAGGGATGTCGAACTAATTTTATATCGTGGACCACATACAGCCCATTTTGATCTTATGTGGACCCGATCAGTGACACCCTCCCTTACTGTCAGTGTACAGAAATGTAACTATACACTAAATCACTGAAAAATCTTAATATGAGAAAAAAAGAGCCCAATTTCAACAGTATGTCTCAGTTTTTCTACATGATAAAAAAATGCTGCTGTAGAAAATAAAAGAAATCTTTCACCATGACTCTTTGGGCTTAAATTGTAAAAAGTAAATGTGTAAAACTATAGAACTCTACAGTTTAATTACTGTGGTGTAATATGAATGGCTATGGGGGAGGTCTTTGTCTGTAGGAAAAGGTGTAAAACTTGTTAAAAGTTATGCTCTTCTTCACATTTTGACATCCCGTATCGTAGAGGAACCTTTTATTGTATTACTGTAAGGTGACCTTGAGGGTCTAAAAGGCGCCTATAAATAAAATGTAGTATTATTATTATTATTATTATTATTATGGAAACCTGCAGCTTGGTGATGCTGAGCATTTTGACTGACATGCCCAAGAAAGCCCTTGTATAAGAGGAACAAACTATAAAAGAATAGATGAAAAAGAATGACATCAAGATTGCGACGAAAATAGGTTTCTAACTGAGCTTTGGGATTGTGACGCACAAGTCAAATCAACCCTTTATTCACATCATTTATGACAATAATCGTACTAATTCATATGCCTGTTTAGTGTATTTGTTGGCATCGGCGATGCATAATATCTCCTCATATTATCAATAGATTCCTGTGGGTAGCACGATCATTTTTTACTTTTGAATAAAACAGCTGCCTGTATAATATGACCAAATTACATTGGTAGCACAAACAAAAAACTCACTTTTGTTTCCTTGAAAGTGTGTGTGTGTGTGTGTGTGTGTGTGTGCCCCCACTGGCAGGGCAAGCTGCGTGTACCAACCCAGGTAATAACCTACATTGAGGAAGTCAGCGGAGGCGGCAGCCCGCATTAGTAAGCACACACCGGAGCAACATAATGAAGCGTCTGGAGTTTTGTATTCTATTTGTGAACAGAACATGTCTATTGTAGGTGAATGACAAAATTAATAGGCAGAAGCAACTCCCAACTGAGACCCAGCGAATAATGAGGTGTAAATCAGTCTTCAGTCAGTCAGCAAGCTGTGAGAATGTGTGGAGGCAGGAGGAAACAGCCCCGTGCACAACACACATATACGCAGCCTGCACACACGTGTACACAGACACACACATGGCCCGCATATTGTTTTCAGGTTTCAGTTTCAACAGCATATGAATGCCGAAAGACTTGTTATCCATGCACAGGGTTGATATTTCCGGTTCAGATTGCAGAATGCACTGGGGTCAAAGGAAGGGTATATCCTGGACTGCCAATAAGTTCTTAGCGATTCCTCCCTAACCTGATTTTTATTTCTTCTTTTTTTTAATGAATTCCTAAAGAAAGCCAGAATACAAATGTAGAACATGTCAGCTTCACTTTTTGAACCCAGAGCTCTCTTCCGTTGAGGCGACCATCTTACGCAACAAGTGCACAGCGTCATTAAAAATTCAGTACCGTAAAACCACATGTGCTTTGTGTGTATGCGAGGCTTACTTTTTCTGCAAGATCCTTGGATGCAAAAATCTCCTGTTGGCAGAAAGGAAGAAAAGAAAGCAAAGAAAGAAAACATCAGGCACTTTTGTTTTGTTCAATTCATATTTGAGCATGACTACAACGACCACTGTTTCACCTTACTGACTTGGTTAGCTAATAGTCGGCCATACTGACTCAAACAGATTAAATAGATCAAACAGCCGGTCTCTCGCAGAAATGTTATTTATTCAGCTTGTTTTCATTTTGGGGCTGGTGTGACAACATTCTTACCAGTCTGATTTCCTTCTCAAATTTGTTTCATCTGTATTATTATGGTATGTTCCTAGTTCCTTTTAATTCCTGTGCTTTGTTGCTGTTAGTAGACAAGTCTCTATGCCCTCAAAATTCACAGGGATCTACATCATATGACCTTTTTTTTTTTTTTTTTTTTTTTTTTTTTTTTTTGGGTTTTGTTTTG
>VVHJ01001816.1:0-16315 GCA_015107715.1 Tylochromis polylepis
TGCCGTGGGGGGGGGGGGGGGGGGGGGGGGGGGGGGGGGGGGGTGCAGGCAGTGTAATTTGTTCTGTCTGGCGGAGGCATGTTGTGTTGATGAGGATGGGGGCCCTCTGTACACTCGCTCCCTGTACAATTCCAGTCTGGGGTTGCAGAGCCCCAAGTGGTTGTAACATAGCCACATCCCAGTGCCACGTGAGCCCATAGAGGGTCTCCACCGGTAGTGCTGAGTGTGAGATGCATAGATAACGCACACACATACTGCTGGCAAACAATGTTTCCTTCACTCACAGTTAAACATTTTCTGTGACAAGTCATAGAGGGTTTTTTTTTCCTCTTCTGCACCCTGGGTTATTTTCTCAAATGGACCTTTCTGCAGTTGGTCTCGGGTGGTGTCAGTTATTTCATGGTGACAGGTAGAGTTAGGCCGACATATGTTGGTGCTGAACCCCTCCCTGCAGTCGAATCTGCCAGGGCTGCAGCTGATGAGAAGAGACAGCCAGGTAGATCCAGAGGCATGATAGAAGTCAACGAAGGATTTCTAGGCTTCTCGAAGGGTTTCATCAGTGGAGGATTTCTGGGTCCCTCAAAGTGTTACATCACTCCCACTGCAGTGATACACGGTAACAGATTGTGTGCCTCTCTAGAGGTATGAGTCCTAAAAATATGAACGTTAAAGCCAGTTTTTTTCCTAGATATAATTCTGTGCCCCTGTTAATAGTTCTCAGCAACAGTTTATAAAGTTGTTTATGGCAAAACATGCCCTTATACTCACTACTACTGTGCCATATGTTGCATTACTGAAAGGTATTAAACTTGTAAAACTTCTTGTTTACTTGCATAAAACATTCAAATTCAGAAAGAATTAACCTAAAGCTAAACATTTATTACATAATATGAATTTCTGAGGTGTTTTCAGTAACTCTTCTTCACTTTAAAATTGACACATATTGATACTGATACTCCATTACATTAAATTGCATATAGAATATCAATATAGCTACCATGACATCATCCATTGGCTTCTGAGGTCTTCTTGTGATGTTTTGAAATCACTGCAATCTTGATGTTTTGAAATGGGACTTGATGATCTTACTAAGAAACTGAGTTAAACTACACAATTAGCCACACTGTAAAGTATACCCTGCTTTAGCCTCTAAGCTTTAGCCACAGTTTACAAAATTAGTACCATGTTGTATTCACTAAGGTGTGAAACTATCAGATGATAGTATAAATTCATCAGGAAGGTGTTTATTGGAGTCACAGATAACACGTGCCAAAAGGGGTTTTCTCATAGGCCTCTGTGCAATTGAACTTCTTTTTGCAATTGCAGGCATCACTACCCCTTCTGGCCATGAGATAGAATGCAGATTTAAGATATTTCCATGCTGCCTTCATTGTCAGACCTGGAAAACATGTTTATCTTCTGCATACGGTCTATGATTTTAACGGACTATACTCCTTTGCTGTTATTTTTCACTATCCGGGGTAGTTAAATAGTGTGTGTGAGTTTTAACATCTTAAACAGATGCCATGAGACTGAAGGCAAAAGTGGTGCTGATGCCAACACTTGGAAAATATGGAGAACCTTGTTGTAGATGGGGGAATTTTCAGAAACAAAATGAGTAGGTTTATTAACTAAACATTTATTACCTAAACATCTTCAAATAGTTTTGGCAGAAGAGGAACAAGTAAAACAATAATGAAACAATAGTGGTCTGTTTGCTCAGTTCAGGTGCAGGGTCTGAATCCCAGACAAGCCCCCAATTTATTACAGTTGGGGCACCCATAGAGTCCTATAGGTCAGGCCTGGATAAATGAGAGGATTACATCTAGAAGGGAATCCGGCGTAAAAGAAATTTGTGGATCCATCCAATGTGGCAGTCCCGTAAGAAATGAGGATGCAGCTGAAAGTACCTTTCTTAGACCATAGTAATTGAAAAGCCACCATAATGTATTTTTAGTTGTTGGATTGTTTTAACAATTGTAGCAAAAACAAGCCACATTTTGCAAAATAATTTGAAATAAAACAGAAATTCAAATAAAAAGTGGTATCAGAGTAGAGGGATCTATAAGAATATGAGAAAGCGGTGGGGTTTATAGGGCCAAGAGACAGCGACCAGCAGTCTTTAGGTTCTTGATATCATCCACTTCCAGCCACTCAGGAGGCCCGCAACAACACACAGCAAGAACACACCACACAGGAGAAAGGGAAGAAGAAGAGATAGTGGATATATTGGGCAAAGTATGCTGAAGATGAAGCTTGAGGAAAAG
Organism: Tylochromis polylepis; assembly: GCA_015107715.1. NCBI lineage: Eukaryota > Metazoa > Chordata > Actinopteri > Cichliformes > Cichlidae > Tylochromis > Tylochromis polylepis. The sequence continues at coordinate 2,268 of VVHJ01001816.1, forward strand.
AGGATGACCTCAGAGAAGGCTCATGGTTGTGGTGAAGGGGGACATGCAGAGGATTGGTGTGACAGAGGAGGATGGGTTGTGGAAGGAGAAGGTTGTGCTTTTTCTCATATCTATCACCCATAAAGTTTATGGGTGATAGATATGACCCCTTTTTGTTCATGAACACAGACATAAATCAACCCATAGAAAAGTAAGATGAATATTTTGAGCTTACACGTTATACAAACAACCTAAAATACAACGTTCCTTGTACACTGGCGGCAGTTTGCTGCACATTTATTTACTCACTCTCTCTTTGCCCCTCTTTTCTCTCAGCAAGGAATGAAATCATACGAGTTGTGTCCGCTGAGAATAATCAGACTCATGTTTGTATACATTTCAGTAAGCGTGTCTGGGCCGTGCATGTTTCATAGCTCGTTTGGTTTTCCTTGCTGATGTTGTTATATGAGTCACTGCTGCTCGGCTGTGAGTGAGCGACTCATGCTTTTCAAGCAGTTGCTCCGGGTTTGGAACAGGGACTTTTAAGACTGGAGGACCATTGGTTGAAATTTGTTGAGATGACCAATCTGAACACCACAGCAGTCGGGCTGGGAAGCCCGCTGATGTGAACTCAAACCAGGGGCTTTGCTGGAAAAAAGAAAAAGTTCAGTTTGACTTTCTCTGGATAAATAAAGGTTAAAAAGAAGCAGTACTGTAATGTGCGTGTGTGTGCCTGTTTGAAGCGCTACACCTTTGAAGGCAGCTTGCCTGTGAGCTGTCAGTGGGTCCCGGGCTGGGAGGAGGCGGCGTGGGGACGAGGTCAAGTGCAAGTCTTTACGTGCATGCGGTGTGCATTAGGAAGAGGGCAGCGGTGGCGGTCTGGTGCCCTGGATGAACCAGCGCCTGAGTAAATGTGTGCGTTTGAGGTGGGGGTGGGGTCTTGGGTCATAGCCAGCAGCAAGGTCAATACAAAGATCTTCTTAGCCAACCTGCTTTCTCTTTGTCTTTCTGTCTCAAAGAGGCGGATGTAAAGATATACAGACACACACATGCACACCATAGGTTCAAAGCCAGCTCTTTTATTTGAAGTGAAGAGCATATACATCATTAGGTTGGACATTGAGCTCTCAGTGTAGCGTGAAGCCTCTGTTGCTTCAAAACTTTACACTAACTGTGTAAAAATATAGTCTATGTTTTGTCACATTTATTGCAAATATAAAAAGAAAACACTGCTAAGACGACAGTGCTTTCATGCTGAACGAATACTAAATATCTTGTTTCCACTGTCCGGTGTCCACGTCTTATTTTGCATTACCATACAACTCCGCGAAAGCTGATCAAAACAGTCTCTCTTTGAGCATTTCATCCCGCCGCAACTCAGCGTACATGACAGGAATCATATACTTATTATAACATCTCATCAACATGCAGCATTTTGTCATAAAGTAATAGGCGGGATAGATATTCTGTCTGATGGTGTACAACAGGAGATCCTTCAGGAAATGATTTCCATCATCTCTTCTTGTTGTTGTTAACAGCCTGTTCGTCCACGGCTTGGAGATGACACCGTCTTGATTGTCCCTGTGATTTGTGATATCATCGCTCTCGATGTCTCATCCGGCACTCGCTCGTCTTTCCTCTCTCTCACTGTGTGAGTGAGTGTGTGTGTACGGTGACTGTTTGCATGTGGGTGTGTCTGAGAGATGCTGAGGTTTATAAGAAAACGCTAAACACAGCTGGTGGAAGTATGCCTTACATTTATGGGTTCAATTAGCGGGTTGTGCCTCTGTCTCACTGCTGCGGATACCGGGGCAGATTATGTTTGCCATGTGACATCGACTTTCCAGTGGCACTATCAGGTTTTGGTTGCACTCACACACTCACCTCTTTGCTATCAGTGGATTTGCTCATACGCCAAATGCAACTATCTTGGCTCAGCTGTGTCACAGCACTTCACAAAGAGAAGCAGCTTGGTTTTGGGGGACATTTTCCTTTTCGTGATTAAGTAGAGATACAGAGCTAAAGCAAATGGCATGGGCGGAACCAACAGGGTGCCTTAGGGAGGCCACAGCCCCCTCTGGCCAAAAAAATCCCAACAGTTTTTCCCACAATGACACATTTTAGCACCGGCAAGTGATTCTGATCACAGTCATCTCTGCATAAGCAAAAAATAAGAGTGACTGATCTAAAAGCCTTACAAACAGTACATTTGCATAATGATAGAAACTATCACCATTGACTAACATTGGGCGGTGAGGTCAGTTTCATGTTCATTAGTATGCAGATTGTCATGACCACTGATCAATGGCTAATCAAGCTGGAGAATGGCGGCAATCCATGATTCTCCGCTTACACAATGTCCAGATGAACAGAATCAACCTTCTGGTATTTCCTTACCTGGATGATTGAGCATGTATCAAGAGAAAAACAGCAAGCGTTTCTGGGCTACCCCAGTGTAAGCCATTCCTATATAAAAAAAAAAAATCTCTGGCTCTCTGGAGAGTGTGAGCGAGATGAAGCATTAATCCACTGGTGGTTACTTAGTTTGGATGTGCTGCTTTCTTTTCCTACTACAACTAGTCAAGCAGCAATTTCCACATGTCACAAACTGCATTTCCTCATGTGGCCACTTGAGGCTGGTTCCAAAAGCGAGCCAGTCCCCATAGACTTACATGTTAAATGCACAACTTTACAGCAGGAATAAACATTTTTAAAGCCTGGTGCAAAAATGTTTATTGTCGCTGTACTTAAGTTATTCTTTTGTGACAACAGCAGGGGCAGTTTAAGATTTATAGAACCACTCGTTTTAACTGTGTTAAAATTAAAAGTTGTCATTACTGTGGATGTAAATGGTAGCTATCTGTCAGGCCTTACATCATCTAATTTAAGTACCTAAGCTGGACCTCTGACCTATCATTTTTTGATCGGTGATTGTTTGGTAACTTTCCTCATGACTTTATCTGGCAAATAATATTTCCTTCTTATGTGATTAATTCTACTAACAGCCAATCTGAGAAGGCTGTGCTTCAGTTTGGTGAGTGAATTTCTACTATTTCAATAGTATGCTACTTGGCACTGATTAGCAAGTGCAATATACACATGCAGTCTATGGATTCAAATTGCTAACCAAGTTTTCTAGTGTAATTCACTTCTGACTCTAAAAGAGCAACGTGGCTGCAACCAAAATGTAAAAATAAAGGCTTTAAAATAGAGATTTACACTAGCAACATCCATCCTTTGGTAGATGAAGAGGTTTTTTTTTTTCTTTTCTTCTTAGTCTTTCAGTTGCTCCATTTATGAGGTGCCACAGTAGATCATCTGCCACATCTCGTGGTATCCCTAACATCCTCTTCTATCACACCGACCGTCAGTATGTCCTCCTTGAATATGTCCATGTGTCCTTCATGATTACCCCATCTCCACTGTGCTTCCTATCTTCACCATGGAAGAACACTTTGAGTCCACCTCCAGTGCTCCCGGCCTCGTTTCCCTCCTACTTGGTGTCTTGCGCACACATTATATCTATCTTCCTTTTCTCCATCATATCACCCAACTCTTTCCTTTTACCAGAGTTAATCAATCTCCTCCAAACTCCTGCTGTTCTTTCTCTCTCGCTGCCTCCAAACACCCCCCCCCCCCCTTCCTTTGTCTTCGGCCAACAGTAGCAATTTCCGCCATCACCACCACTCTGCTTGGTCAACGGCACTCACGGTAGCCGTTGTTAAACTTGACCAATCACGTATGGAAATTTCAATCTTGATGCATTTGATTTCATATTTAATTTTACGCTGATCGCCCTTCCTGATGAAACCCTCCATAATTATCAGGGCTTGGGACCGACACTAGGAGTACGCTGGCTTATTGCCCCCACCATCTCTGGGCTGGTTGAAACACAAAAAAACCTTGTCAGAAATACAGAAAAAGTCCCTGAATCTCAGTTAGTTTTACCGTTAAACCAACGATATCCAGCAGCACAATGCTATTAATGGACGGCTTCTTAGACCTTCGTTCAACACATCACCTCCAAAGTCAAAGTGTCTGTGAGAAAGGATAGTTGTGAACATATGATTCACCAGAGGCTGTGGTACTTGTTGACAAGTAATATGCTGATGCCTCCAAGTGTGGGTGTGGGATTCATCCTAATGAAATAGACAAGGCGCAACAAGAATCATTGAGGGGAGACGGGTACTACTGACGGAGGTTATTTTACACCTAATAATGATACTTAAACCACTGTTGGTAGCCTCGGTTTGGGTGGAAAACGCATCTCATGCTTTCTAGGACCTCATGGAAGTTATATCTTTGGCGTGTTGCTCCAGTGCAGCTATTTTAAACCTGTTTGCCACAAACATGCTGCTACTTGTCAGCTTTAAATGCATCATGTGTACAATGTGTTCCTCGCACACTCTCACATTCACCGCAACCTTAGCTTTTACAGAGATAGGCTTCCTGTTTATCTCATGGGTGATTAAAAGGCATGTGAAATCTTGTATGAATCGTAAGTATCAGAAGGAGAGACAAGAAGTCCCCCATGCAGTGAAATCTTTTAAAAGCTGCTGCACATTCATTCTCTGTGCATCCTTGGCCTTTATTGTGTCTTGTTTAGACAGTGCTTTTAGTATGATTTGTGTCCTTTATGGATGTTCTTTTCAAGGAGATCAATCTCCGCACAAAGCCCTTTATTAACCATTCGCCCACATCATGAAAAATGTATTAATTAAAATAAGAGCCTTCTGGATGGCATCACGTCACCGCAACAGATCAAAGCTGAATATTTATTGATGCTCCACAAAACAGAGCTTTTTTTTTGCCATAGATAAAGTTGATCTGCCCTAAACCTGATTGCAGGCAAAACTTTCAATGTACCGCCAAAGTTTGTGAGTTATGATGGAAGTTGAATTAGAGCCTGTGTCATCAATCAGCAAACAGACGGCACTGCTTTCTGTCACTGGCTGAATAGCTAGCAAAACAGCAATTTGATGAGATGATGACGTCAGTGCAACCCACCTATAATGGCAAGTGCAGCTCAGACCAGCGTGTGACTGACAGAAATAAAAGGTTAAAAGCTGAGAGGGACATCATGAAATTATTTTGATGTGTCAAAAAAACAACAACTGTATTTTATTCCACACAAGCAGCATCTTCCTAATCTGACACGTTAGAGCTTTGACAAGCCCTCGCCTCATTTACAAAGATTGATTAATATCACAATTAAAATTCCTAGCTGAGATTGTTTTGATTAATATTCCCTTCTTGTCTTGAGGTTCCAAACCACCCATGATGACATGGAAATAAATAAACACACACTCGTGCACTGGCAGAATTCTAAGAGAGTTGAACAACATCTACCCAGGATCTTTGGCGGGAAAAGAGAGAAACGGAAAAAAAGGAGGTGGAGGGGAAGAGAGAGAGAAGGCAAGGGAGAGGAAGCTTTTCCCATATTTCTGCTGCTGATTGACAAGGCTGACATATGGAATAGTTCACCTATTCCCCAGTGGCAGGAAGATGGGGGAGAGCGCGAGAGAGGCGGGTAAACTTGCCTGCGAGGCTGAGAGCATTTTTTTTTTCTTAGATTCAGTGCTTCTGATCAGAAGGATTCATATCTCCCTTACTAAATTTAGCACCAGTGGCAATTAGTGGCGGAGTCATACAGCCACTCCAGGAGCAGCTGACAAATAGTACCTTAACAAGTCGAAGATGTACGCCTCAGTTTGATGGATTTGTGTGTGCACAGCTGACGGGGACTTACTGGAGTGTTTTTCTTACTGTGTGCATGGTATGTGCATGTGATACACATGCTGTTTGTGTGTGTTAGTGTGTTGGCAGAGCAGCAATGGTATGCTTCAGCTTGTATTGGTTCGTTAGTTTAAGACAGGTTGTACATCCTTGGTGGCATGTGAAATACATTCGTAAAGTTGAAGTTTTTTTTATGTTTAATTTAAACAAGAACAGTTTGCCAAGGCTGAAAATTCCCTCAACAGCATCCCTGTTTCTAGAAGGATATCTGGATCCAGATAAGTCTGGATAGGCAGACAAATGAATGAATGGATAGATGGATGCATGGATGGAAAGATGGCTGGATGGATGGATAGATGGATGATAGGTAGATGTGTTGCATAAAAGTGTTTTCTTTAAGGTGAACTGATTGGTGCCTTTTCATTTATACCAGCTGTCATACAACCATAGTCCAGGACTAGCTGAAAAGTTCTTGTATCTGGTCAATTTTAACCAGTATTAGAAAACAAATAAAAATAGAGACCTGGCCATTTTCATCCACTGATTTATGGACTACAGTTTTGAAGCACAGAGTCTGTGCTCCTTGTGACCATTAAACAGAATGCAGGCTTAAGGCACTTTCACATTGGTTTACAATTCTGTTTCGTTTCGTAAATTTTTGTTTGTTTGTTCTAACTTTTGCTACATCTTTTCTCTTTCCGTGTTTTATTCAGCTTCTGTTCTATTTTATGTACTTTATGTGTTTTTTTACGTTGCACTCCATTTGACCTTTCAGGGCCACCATAGGACCAGTAATTGAGATTGTAACTCAGTGGGGAAACATTAACTAAAGTCATACATCATGGGAGAAGTAGGGTCATTTTCTCATAGGCTTCTATAGAACCAGTCTACAGTCTGTAAACAGAGGAGTCGCCCCCTGCTGGCCGTCAGGAAAACACAGCTTTTTAGACCAGGAAGCTAAATTTCAAAAAGTTGATTCTGTTTATCTGGACGTGGCATTTTCAGTGGAAGAAACGTTTCATTACGCATCCCAGTGACTTCTTCAAGAAGCTAAATGTTTTAACAGAAATATCTGTATCAGCATTTTGAGATTTTGGTTTTAATTTTTCGTAAGTGTGGGGATAACTCATGCCCATAAGTCCAAGAAAGGAACTTGTTCTGAGACATATGGAAAGTACACTGATGCGTCTCCATTGCAACGATTAAATAAAGAGATGATATTTACTTTATGTTAAAAAAAACAACAAAACAAAAAAAGACCTGAGCCAGCATGTGCACACCTGCATCATTGCTATGACAACATCATCATTACAGTAAACGATCCAAACCACACAGATCTGATGTGTGTGTGTGTGTGCAAACTCAGAGGAAAACGAAACAGAAGGAAAGACAGACCGACAAACACACTGAGAGACAGACGGCTGAAACGGAGGCCGCGCTGCTAACAGAAAGCATAGAATGACATCATGGCTCATTTGAGTCACTTCCCAGTTAATGCAGGGACGCGGTGATATCAACAAAGCAGCCTTTCCTGTAAATTACCAAAACAACCACAATGATAAACAGAAACCTCGGCAGGGGAGGCTACGCTGCAGGAATTTCTTTTATCATCTCTCCTGCTGTGGTCTCTGGTATTGTTAAAATGCAGTAAGTGAAACTATTGTTGTTGTTTTGTTTACCTGTAAGAGCTGCTAAACCTTTTAAAGAACTGCTGCTGCATGAAAAGAAGCAGATGAACTGGCCTTACATCATCCTGCCTTACTCAGGAGAGTCTGTTGCCTGTCGGACGCTCGCACGCGCACGCACACGCACACGCTCTTCACTTGGCTAGCCAACCTCCTGAGAGAGGAGGCAGCTAACCGTCTCAGTAGAGGAAATGAGCTATCTGCTCCACTTCTCTCCAAGACTCACAGACTTTTCTCTCTGCACACACACAAGCACATCCCTCTGACATTTTTAGACTCTGCGCTCCTCACAGATTTCTGTTTGTTTGTATCTGTTTTGTGAATACATGCTCATCTGGTTGTGTGTGCGTGTGTGTGTGTGTGCAAGCATCCCAAGCGGTGAGTGGGTTTGACCTTAAGCTTCTCCTCCCTCTTTACAGTGCCAGCTCTCGTGTATGTTTCCTAGGCCTCCAAGATATGAGAGGGGAAAATATCTGCCGACAGCCCATCACAGTTCACGGCTCTTTGTTTATCCATTAATAATTGAGCATAGCTGAAGACAGTACAAGGTGTGTGCCTGTGAGAGAGCGTGCGTGCATGTGTGGGTCTATGTGCCGCTGAAGGTTGGCGGTGGGATGGAAAAGGGTGTCACTGAGGGAATTTATACCTTGCTTCACAGTTTGGGCTAAACTGCAGATTTTCTCTCTGAACTGAATTGTTGTTTGCCGTGAAATTAAGACATAGTGGAAGTTTTTTTTCCCCCTATCAAAATCACCAGGATATTTGATGTGATTTTGAGAGAAGACTGAATACATGAACGTACACAGTTACAGTGGTGAAAAGGTTTTTACAGGACTCTGTGCAGCCCGTAATAACCTGAAGTAACTATTTTCTGTGACATTATTAGTCTCACACTGTTATGGAGCAAGTTTGGTCCACTCTTCTTTACAATGTTGAATCAGTTCATTGAGGTTTATGCACAGCTCTCTTTGGTTCATTGCAACACTTTGATTCTTTGTTTTTTTTTCAGTCATTCTGTTGTAGATTTGCTGCTGAGTTGGGATCATTGTCCTGCTGCATGACTCAGTTTGGTCCAAGCTTTAGCTGTCAGACAGATGTCGTCACATTTGACTCTGGAATACTTTGGTATACAGACGACTTCATGATTGACTCAGTGATTGTAAGGTGCCCAGCTCCTGCGTCTGCAAAACAAACTAAAATCATGACCCCTCCACCGGCATGCTGACAGCTGGTATGAGGTCTGGTTTGGGTTTGTGCTTTATGACCAAACATCTCCACTTTGGTCTCGTCTCTCCAAAGCACATTGTTGCAGAAGTCTTGTGGTTTGTTCATATGCAGCGCTGCAAAACTAAGCTGTGCTGCCATATTCTTTTTAGAGACAAGAGACTTTGGCAAAAATTCCTCCACAGTGATATGAAAGACTAATTTCCAGATATCACAAACACTTGATTGCAGTTCTTGCTGCTGAGGATGGCACAACCAGTTATTAGGTTTAGGGGGCAGTTACTTCTTCACGCAGGGCCGTGGGGATTTGACTAGCTTTCTTCCCTTAATAAATGAAATCATCATTTAAAAACTGCATTTTGCATTCACTCGTGTTATCTTTGCCTAATATTAACATTTGTTTGATGACAAATATGTAAACACTAAGAAGTCAGGATGTGGGCAAACACTTCAAGAAACACGTGCACGACGTGACCTCAAGGTGAATTTTCTTGGCCGTCCACTCCTGGGAGGACTGTACCACTGAGTTACATGTACAAGCCTGTAATCGCATTGTGTTAATAAGCAGCAGTTACATAGTTATGATGCATAACATTCTGGGTACTTCCACAAATGTGCAGCATTAGAAAGTGCCTGAGCTGAATTACCGTTTCGAGTTCTATCTAAAGCAGAGTTTGTCTTTACATTTCACTCTCTCCTCTAATTACGTGGGCCTTTCAGACATGTTTCCCCACAGAGTGCTTTCTGCCAGAACAAAGTAGAAATTCTTTCCCCTCGGAGGCAGCCCTCGAGTGAGAGTCTCCCATCGTCGCTGCGTACAGAGAGGCGAAAAACTGCGGTCCTGTGGGGGCTGTCTACAAAAAAATAAGTCGTACTAGCATGTGTCTCAGGCAGGAAGCGAGTAAAGTAAAAAAAAAAAAAGAGAGAGAGAAAGAGAGAAAGCTAGTGTAATAGAAAAGGACTCCTTTTTCTGCCGGTTGCTGACAGTGCCACCACTCAGTACATCTCCAGTCATGATAATCACACTAAAAATGGAGGCAAGTACTCACAAAGATGAACTTAAATGAGCTTGTATGAAGTTAAATATGTGTTATAGAAAATTTAAAGTTGGGACATGTTGTATCACCTGTGCATAAAGGAGGTTTAAATAAGGTGAGGTGAGCATCCATCATAGGCCACTAGATGATTTTAACATTTATCCTTCAGTCGCTGAAAAAAATGATCTTGATTCAAATAGTACCACGAGACACTGAAACCTCCAGTTTTAGGCTCAACATGCCTCGCTAACCCTCTGCCAAGTCCTCTGCTCTGTAGTCCAGCTTTGTTGTTTTGGTGTCATGCTGGATAACAAAAGCCAGGGTTGGAGGGGGGGAAGATATTTAAGCAAGCTGAATCTACAATTTTTAACGTTGCGCTTTGAAAAACACGACTTGTGACGAATCATAAACAGTTCATCGTCGCCAAAGTTTGGAAGTCCTCCGTGAATCTGGATGAGTTGGTCTGAACCAATCATACGCCCACCTGTAGTTCACAGGCTGGGAAACGACTGATGTGTTTTCCAAGTAACGTTCGAAGACGGCGAGCAAAGCAACCGAGTCGAGCTGAAGTGAGTTTAACACACAGAACATACACGGTGCAAAGGCAAAAAAGGAGGGTGTTTGGCGAGCAGATATCCATGTATTTACTGCAGACATGTGGCTGAGCCCTGAGTGACTGTTTACTTAGCACAGCACACTTGAATATATAGTGTTGGAGTCACCCAGGAATGAATGAACGGGCAACTAACACGGGCATAAAGGGTTAAAGTTTGCTGCTGCTGAGCTTCCACTGTACGTGGTGTTATCTCTGCAGGCGTCCGCCTTCATTATGAATGACACAAAGACACAGCAGAGTAAATGTGAATAAAGCTACACAGAGGTTAAACAGTCATGCTTTTTTTAATGTGCAATTTGTTTTCCATAGTGTCCACACGCATTTCTTTGAGGCTTTCCTCCTCCTACATGACTCCATTTAATATCATTTTGCCTGTTGGTCTGGTGCGTTCTTTAAATTCTGCTCTCTTTATTTGTCTGGCTGTGTGTATTCATCGTCTAATTCACTGTTTATCTCTCTCTCTCTCTCTCTCGCTCTCTCTTTTTCTTGCTCCGGCAGCTTCTGTAACTCTCTCTCTCGACGCACATCATTTCTATAGAAGTCAATACTCCCGCTCGCCCATCAACATGCCAACAGACAGCTGCACAATCCGTGGATGCCACTTCCTTTGATATGGTAAAGCAATATTGTACTTCATCTCTCCTTTTTTATTTGTCCATTTGTGAAGGAGATGCCATTAGCAGTGTATTATGCTCCTCTGGCGAGGAAAAAAAACATCTCCAAAAGGAAAGTCGGCGGCTGCCCGCATCCTGCAACGCCTCATTAGTGCATTGCCTTCGAACAAACGTATCAAAACTGTTCTGAGCTAATCAGCTTTTATATTCCCGGGCTATATGATGTAGAAAGAGGCAGAGCTGAAGGTCACGGGTGCGTTTGAACGCAGCAAGTGGCTCAGTAAGGGAATGATTTATCTGGAATTATTGCTGTGCTTTGCTCTTGAGAGTGGGCTATTGATGTGTGCGGCTGAAATGGCTTCTTCAAGAGGGGGGATAGGGGGCTTCAGTGGTGACACACACCTGCACATATCTTTGTTATCATTGGCTGAACCGAGGCACTTGCCTCTGCACTGCTATTCAGCTTGCCATTTCTTTCATGTATGTTGCACACAAACAGTTTTGGGGTGCTCAGATGTCGGTAGTTAAGCGGGAAAACTGCCCTGTAACAAAAGCAATAGGGGCTCAGGTGTCTTTCTGACTTTTTCTGTGGAAGCTGTGCACCAATGTAGCTCCTAGGACTCACTGGTCCAACAACTTTTTAATAAAGCTGACAGTTTTATCTTCCTTCAAATAACTTTCCTTCGAATTTTAGCTTTTTTGACTTTTTGTACTCAGACTTGGATGATTTTTCCCGATACGTTTAGATATTTTTCCTCATATTTTGACAATTTTGTCTAAATTTAGACAGTTTCGCTTCATAAATATATTTTTTCTCATAAATTTGAGAACTGACACCCGATGTCGGCTTGAGCAAAATGGCAAAATCTGATGCCCTGAGAATGTCTCAGCATAAAAAGGAACTTGATTGAACAATACAAAATACTTAATTTATCCCATATTTCAGACCATGAATGAAAATTAATTTGGTGCTTAAAATACTGTAAACTGTGTAATATAAAAGCACCATGAACAACAGCTCTCAGCATCAGATTTATGCCGTGCTCCAGTTACCTCAGAAGTCAGACGTCGGTCAGCGCGCTTGAGTATTAAAGTTAGAAAAGCACGAGAACCAGGATTTGTTTTGTTTCATAAGCAAGGTTGAGAAATTCATGCATTACTTGTAAAACATCATAACGTGCCGTGGATAGAACCTGGTCAGTCTTCTCTCCGTATGGCTCTGTAAGTCAAAAATCACTACCGTTTCCGTTCATTGCTGCCATCTTTCTAAGTCAGGGTTGGTGGGGCTGCGCTGACTTTCCGAGTCGAGGGGGAGCGCCAGTTAAAACCTTCGACTGGGAACTCAGAAATTCCGACTTACTCCAGAATACACCGTTAAACAGTGGTACTCAAGAAGGAGAAGGAAGTGACCGTGAGGTTCAGGATTTATTGAGCTCGTGTGCGACAGATGCAAGTAACTAAAACCTCAACTTTCCATAAAACACAGCAGAAAAATGCAGAGAAAAATTGGGTTTAAGCAGGTTTACAAGAAAATTAAAGAGGCGATGATCCATATCCAACCTTCGGCAAGAAGAAAACGATATCATGGAAACAGGACTTGTCCTTTTGTTGTGACTACCACAGGTTGTTCCCATCAATAGCACCTGTTGTTTGGTTGTTGTTTTTTTTATAGGAATCAACTTTTACCGAAAGTAAAATCTGTTATTTACCACTGTCAGCATGAATTTTTGTTTACCAAAGTTCTTCTCTTAGTCTGCTATCAAATGCAGCCAATGTCACATTGAGATTTTTCCACTGCAGCAACTGTATTTTTGCACATTTTTGATGGCAAAAACATTTAGTCTTAGGTATCATTTCCTTTTGAATTACAGCTCAACGACGTCTTTCTAAACACGCAATTTTCCGCCGATGTTAAACGCCATTAAGGCATTAATCGACCGTGGAGGAGGCAGAGTTGCGCCGTCTCTTTGTTGGCTGTCCATATTTCAATTCAACCCCAACATATGCTGGAGTTTGACAGAGATACAGCAACTGGAAAAATTGTCTTCTTTTTTTCTCTCTTTTTTTTTTTTTAACCATCGCTATTGCTCTCCTCGCCCACACACTTAACCCTCATCTGAATGCAACAAGTTTATATGTCCCTTCTCTGGAAGTTGTTGAAAGGCATGCTTGGAAAATGTAGAAAATCATTAGTTGATATGGCAGTAGATATTTCACCACGATGGGAAAAAGAAAAATTTGGCACGAAAAATGCTAATCGCTTCACAAAACGACTCCCGAAATGCATTCAGCACACCCACAGATGAATGTTTAGTTGTGCGAGTTTTGCCACACTTAAGTGTAACTTCCTGTGACGCTCTACCTGCTCGCTCAACACGAGCCATTGTGGATACAAGCGTGAGCTAACTGCCAAAAATATAAATGTCTAAAGGCGCGCCGCCCGTGTGGAGCGAGAGGCGCAAACACACATAAACATAAAAACATACATCCCACTCCTCCCCTCCTGATCATTTGGAGTCCACATTAAAATGCAATAACGAGCGAGGTAACAAACTAATTATCCCAATTAGCTCACTGTTCATGCAAGCGGGCTTGACTGTATCATCCTACTTTTCCAAAGGCGTCCTCTGGGGATTGCAGAGTGCTCGCACGCACCCCACACAGTCGTGACCACGTTCCTGCGAAACATCTGGCCGTGCACGGTGGGACACCGAGATTTAAGTGCTCTTTTTATTCTCTCTGCCTTTATAGTTTTGAGATTTCTGCTTCTCTGCTATCAGCAGCTCTGTTTTCTTGAAGTCGTGCCGGCTTTCAGGCGTTTTCCCCTCCTCGTGTTTATTTGAGTGTTTGAACGTGTAGTCCTGGTGGGATTGTGGAAGTCGGAGTACTGTCAGGTCTAATTGCCGTGTGGTGTTTGGTAGGGAGACGGGCCTGATTAGGGAGGAGGTGAGGGAAAACATCGTGTCCCCACTCTCTTCTCTCACTGTCTCACCTGTTTCTGTCTCTCCAGCTCTTTACCCCCCCTCTCTGTTTTTCTTTCCTCGCTCTCTCTCTCTCTCTGACTCTCTACATGACTACACAGAATGATGGCAGTCCTGCATGGCTCATTAACTGGCAGAGAGAGATGGACAGACACAAAAGGATGGGAAAAGAGAGA
>VVHJ01001817.1:0-15026 GCA_015107715.1 Tylochromis polylepis
GTAGCCGGGGATCGGTCCGCCAGGGCTTCTGCTCCTGGCCGCCGCCCGACTCACACTGCATCCGACCCCTACGGCACTTCCTGCGGGAAGATGGGCCCATGTCCCTTTTTCGGGCTGTGCTCGGCCGGGCCCCATGGACTAAGGCCCGGCCACCAGACGCTCGCCCTCGGGCACCCTTCCCGGGCCTGGCTCCAGGGCGAGGCCCCGGTAACCCTATCCCGGGCAGGGTAAACTGTTCCCTTGATGTTTCTTTCATAGGGGTCTTTCTGAATTGCTCTTTGTCTGGTCCCTCACCCAGGACCAATTTGCCATGGGAGACCCTACCAGGGGGCAAAAACCCCCAGACAACATAGCCCCTGGGATCCCTGGGACACACAAACCCCTCCACCACGATAAGGTAGCGATTCACGGAGGGGTATGCAAGGCCTTCTTTCAAAAAGACATTGTCTGGATGGGCACATATGTTGATCTAAAGCCTGTACTGTACCCTTCCAGATGTGCAAACCGACACTTCCATAGGCAGTAATGCACCTCCATACAATCAGAGTTACAGGCTTTGTCTGACAACAAAAGAGTTTTCCTCTTTACCTAAGTCCATTTTAAATGAGCTTTGACTCAGAGAAAATGGGCCAAAGCCTGGCCTTTGGCTGATCCATGTTCTTTGTATGAGCCATTCATCCAAAGAACATGGATCATCTTCACATGTGGTTTCTTCTTTGCAAGATGGAGTTTTAATCTGCATGTGTGGATGGCATGGTGTGTTCACAGACAGTGATTTCTGGAGGCACTCCTGAGCCCGCACAGTGATTTCCATGACAGAATCATGTCTGTTTTTAATGCAGTGCTGTCTGAAGGCCTGAAGATCACAGACATCCAGTACTGATTTTCAGCCTTGTCCCTTGCGCACAGAGATTTCTCCAAAATTCTCTGAATCTTTTGATATACTATGTATAACAGATGATGAGGAATATTACTGAAATTGTGAAATTGTTCCAAAAATGCACTTTTTCTTGCAGATTGCTGAAAGTATGCCTCTCTAAGATGCTCTTTTTAAATTAAGTTGTAAGTTTTCTATGTTCTATTGTGAATCCCATCATTTTTGGAACTGGGCTTGTATTAACTTACTGCCCATGTATAAAATTCACTGGTTTAACGTTAATATTAAATACTATTGCCCGTATCACTCTACACTTACTGAGATTTTGGGATTTAAATTTCCATTTACAGACATCTTGGCATTAAAGGAACAAGAAAGAGAGAAAGGCAGAGTTAACCTTGTGAAACTGTTAAAGTCGTCGACCCATTAATTAAACGTAAGGCTGGTAAAACGTCTGGTGTATTGTGGGATAATTGCACTTACTATAGCTCGGAGGCTTCATCCGAACACTTAGAAATTTATCTGGTTTCCCTGGGTCATAATTTTGACTTTGAAGGGACCAACATTGGTTTAGTGAAAGTTGTTATGTAGGCTTTGGCTTTGTCCTCATAGCAAATTGAGTTTTTTCTTCAAATGAAGGGGGAAAGAGATTAGAAGAGGAATTAAATTGAAAAAGGAAAAGGACAAAAATTAAGGTAGCTTAGAGGTATAAAAAAGAGAGACTGAAAAATTGCCTAAAAAGGATTTTTCTTTTGCATTTCTCTCACGATTTACTTTGTTTTGTGCTACTACTGTTATTGTTCTTATTATTTATTTTCCCTAAAAAGTGGTTTCCTTATAATTTGCTCCAAGCAGTGGAGAATTACTGAACAAAAGGGTCTGAAGTTAAAGACTGTGCAGCTGCTCATATATTTGATTTAAATATTTTTCCTTGTGTTCACAAAACGTAATACACAGCCTGACTGAAACACTCCTGCTGTCCCCTCAGATCCTGGCAGCACTGCCATATGACTGGTCTGGAGGTCGCCTGCTCTTCTTCTCTTGCCTGAGGGTGGTCTTCATCCCTCTGTTTGTCATGTGTGTGTATCCAGCCAATGCACCCACCCTATCCCATCCTGCCTGGCCGTGTCTCTTTTCTCTCCTCATGGGAGTCACCAACGGATATTTTGGGTCTGTACCAATGATCCAGGCTGCGGGCAAAGTGCCGCCTGAACAGCGAGAGCTTGCAGGTGATTTTTGACTTCTTTTGTCTGGTTTATTGTTAAATAAAAACATAGCTACATTTTAGCCATATAAGTTCTCATGTCATAAGAATACCATTAAATGGTTTAAATTAGATCATTTCATTCTTTTTAGCACAATAACACTGGCCTTAGCACTCCAACTGACCTGAATGGGAAACTTAATTGTTTATCAACTTAATAAAGTTGCCTTGCTTTAGAGTGAATTACTTTTTTTTGGCCTGACAGCTAGCTTAGCTTAGCTAGTAGCAACCAGGCAAATATGTATAGCCTATATTAAATGTAATTTTATGTTAGCTTAAGCCTTCAGAGAAGGATTACATATAAAATGTCAAACAAACTCAACACTATCATGTGCGCTGTAATATTATACGTTATTACCTGTGAGATGTTTTTTAAATGTTATCTTTAACACTCAAGAGTTGCGCATATTTCAAGCATTTTTTTTAGTTGGAGTCTGCCATTGTCTTCAGGCTGGGATTTTATCAAGAAATAATAAAGTTAGATTTAGATTATAATTAAACGTTTAATTATAATTTTCCTCTGAGTGACCTGTAGTTGGTGTGTTGTGCTCTTTTAAATGTTAGCATGCTAAATTAGTGTGCTAAATTAGCATGGTTATAATGGCACACGCTGTCCCTGCTGATGCTGACATGCAAGAACATCAAAGAGTGGATAGCAGTTAGTCTTGTTACTTACTGTCTTACATGTTTCTTGCTTACTTGTTCACTCCCAGCAGTATTCTTTATTTAAAAATGGCATTCCCCCCAGATTAGGCAGTATGATCAGCTCTACAGTTATTCTCTGCTCTCTCTCTCTCCAGGGAATACTATGACTGTCTCCTACATGACAGGCTTGATGGTTGGCTCCGCTGTAGCATATGCAGCTTATAGCTTCACTGCTCCACCAACAGGAATGCGCTTCTCCACGCTCAACATACACACACCTGCCAACACCACCGTGTATTGAATGTCCATAGGTTTGACACGCACCCACTCATCCATCTGTATACATTTACATGTACACACATGCTGCGTAAGGACAGGACTTTTACCCTTGCAGCAGCATAAACTGATGGACTAGACTCCAGCTGCAGAAGAATAACTCAACAATATCAAAAGAAAAGACAAACAGTGGCTTTTAGGGATTTAAGTGAAAAAAGTGCAGATTTCTCCACTCGCTCATCTCCTGGTGATCCACTGACCTTCAAGCATCTGCTGTGATGAACTTCCCCGGAGGAAGAGAAGTGGAGCTGAGCGTCTGCCAGCAGGCAGACATTCGCCCTCAGAGTATCACACAGTGAAATTACTGTCTGCATATGTGCGAACACATCATCTGACATTTGTACAGTGCAAAGTCAAGTGATATTTTGTTGTGGGGAGCAAATGGCTTGTGGTTTTGGAGGAGACCTTGTGTCATATGTGATGTTATGTTTTATGAATTCTTAGAGCTGTCGCCCATCATAGAAGCGAGATGGTGTTGACACTGTTTGCACATGTGGAAATATGATCAGCGTTTTTTAGACGATGAATTCCATAAATGCTAATTTTATTTGGGCCCTATTATTAAAATCAGTTTAACCTTATGAGCTCTCAGTCCTTACTGAGGATGACCCTAACCCTGTGCTGTCAGAATAAGTCATTTTTCAAACAACTAATCATTCTAACTGAAAAAATCTCACATCTTGGGTTAGGGCTTGGGGCTATGGCTGTCTCCAATAATGACTCAGACCTCACAGGGGTTAAACAAACAGTGACTTTTCTGCCTAAGATCCAAAGACATTCTTTTGACCCTGAGAGCACTGTGTTAGCTATCTCAGTCAGATCAGTAATGCTACAACTAGCCTGGGGAAAATAATGGTTGCAGGCAATTATTGCAACTGTGTGCAATGAAATTTTAATGTCATTCCCTTTGAAATGGTTGCTTTGACGACAAAAAAGCAGATCTGTAACAACTTGCAGTCAGTTGTCATCTTCAGAGCGACTTTGTTGCATGAAGATGGCGATAAAGGAACAATAAGACTAAATGGAGTCAAACTGGCAATTACATGCAGTCTGTTTGTGGTAACATGCACTGAAATTCACATAAGCTACTTCAGATTCAGATTCCAGTCAGAACCTCACAGATTTGAAAGAGAACTCCCTCTGTTTCAATAGTGACATAGTTGCTGCAGGATTGCTCAACAACCTTGCTTTCTTACAGGAGAATAACTAGTCTGCAACCAGTTGGCAACCAGTTGACCCAAGTCCCTTACTACAACGAGACACATTGCAGACAAATTGTGCTCATCGGTGCAGACTGCTATAGACTGAGTGCAACATGTAGACAATCTGTCTCCATTTATAAAGTAAATTAAACAATGATTATTAGCAAAAATTCACCAATCTGTCTGAGAGGGATCATTTGCAGACAGATTGCTTCGTACCTTAGAGCAGGCAACGCCCTCAACCTCGGGGTGACCACTTGGTTTCATGTGAGTGGACCACACTCCTCTCTAAACTCAGCCTTTTTTTCTCTTTTTTTCAATCGCTACACACTTGTAACGTTTTGTGACTGCATCTTGCATGTTTGTGAAACTGTGTTTAAAGAATCTGTCCACAAACCTGCCCAAGTACTCGAACCTGTCGTTGTGGTAGTTCCTACTACAGCAGAGGGTCTCAGGACCACGGCATTGTCATCGTGACACACAAACTCATAAGGTGAAAACAATACCAGCTGTAGGGTGAAAAAAAAAAGAAGAAATCATGTAAAAGGAGAGATTTCAGGTCACTTCTTGCACCCTCTGATGGCTGAAAAAAGTATTTTATTTACCAGAGGAGGCAGGGGGATAATGGCTGCTTTGCAGCTCTGTCGCGCTAGTCTTTGTTGGTTTATCTGAAGTAGTTTGCACCTCCTTTGAATGGTGTCTGTATTAGATGTCCATGTGATGATGTGGGATATAAGGGGACAAAATAATTAGTGCCAAACAGTCTGTGTTTATGACAGATGCTATTGGGGGAAGGAGAAAAAAGTGAATGTAAAGTTGTAAATATATAGAATAAAAATGCATTCAAGGCAATGAAAGGCATTTATTTTCACTACTGCAAAGCCTGTAGAAAGAATCAGATTCATATCTTTTGTAGCTTTATTTAGTTGAAGTGACCCCTAGAGCCCCTCCTTTACTTATCTCAGTTTTTTTCCCCAACAGCCACGCAGCAGCATCTCTGTTCCCTCATGTTTCCCACTGAACTTGATTAATTTTTCAGTGATAAGAGGAGCAGCCGAGTTCACAGTTTATATATTTTATTTTAAAAATTAATAAATAACAGGCCTCAGTGTAGAAACCCACAAATGTACACTGCATTATGTAAGTGATGGCTTGAATGGAGAATGTTGGCACTTTTTGAAATACGGTAGGATGCCATTTGGGAGCTAACCTCATTACTGTATGTATGTCCTGCTGTGCTGAGGGCACCATGTTTCCTGAGGCCTCTCAGCGAGCTGCTGGGTTTGAAGGTGTTTTTAGTTATTTTTGGTCATCTGTGTCATTAAAGGACATGAAAAGTCTCTCTTCTTCTCTTTCTTTCTTTCTGTCCTGCAGACATTCTGAAAGAGGGGGAAATCCCACTTTCCCAGGAATACATTTTTAACCATTCGTCACGATGAACTCACACGTTCATTGTGAGGATTAGTTAAAGCAGTCTGGTGTTTTGGGGAAATTCTTTTTCTCGTAGGGTTTTCCACTGTCCTATGTGTATGGTAAACAAGAGGCTAGCAGCCAGCTAACTAATTCCTCATTTTTACAAGCTTTGATGATGGTTTTTCAAAATATTTTTAAAATGTTGATTTCTCTCTTTTCTGTCTCAACACTGCAAAATGGTCCTTGAGACACCCATTGTAGAAGAAACAACCTACATATCTAAACCTCAGGAAGAGTGAATACTTAGAGACCATGTGGTGTGCGATCACACCCCACACCCAAACTCTTAATAATGATCTCATTTGCACCAGCGAATGCAACTTTGTGATCATTCCTGCTACAGTAAGACCACAAAAGATGACTAATGAGACAGAATTATTTCCATGGTTAAGAAAAACAACTTTGCAACATGTAACCAAGTCGAGAACACTCTGGAGGAGGCAGGATGATCATGGCCAAAGTCGACAATCAAGTGAGACCTTCATAAATGGAAATGCAGAGAGTTTACAACACGATGAAAACAACTGCTTACACTCAAAGGCAAGAAGGCCAGATTAGAGTTTGTCAGAAAGCATCTAAAGGAGCCTGCACAGTTCTGGAAAAAATTTTTGGACAGATGAAACTGCAAAACTTTTGGTTTTCCCAATCAGTTTTCTGGTTCAGAAATTTGAGGATTGTGTGTAAAAATGTCTGTTATTCCTAAACAATTAATACAATACCTATCTGAATGAATCCACGGTGGTAGTGTGCAGAGGCAACACTATAAAAATTATGAAATATTGTGTCTTGTCCAGCAAATTACAGACCTAACTGTAACCACATGCCAAAAAATAAAAAATAAAAGTTGTCTCCAGGATCAGATTTTGCCACAGTGAGAACAGGATGAAGGCAGCCATGCTGTCACAGCTGGTAGGAGCATTTGAGAAAATGACTCCTGCAGAATTAGACCGTGATGTCTATCACTTTCAGTCTTATTAATAATCTACTACAAGAAGAACTGCATGTACACTCAGGGAATTTTTCCACTGGTGATGTAAGACTTTCATCATGTCATAGACTTTTCTTGGATTAGCCAGCACCTTTATCCAAAGTGACACATGATGAGTTTGACAGAAGAATGAGCTTCATGAAAAAATGAATCTGAAAAATCGAGACAGCTCTAACAAAATCACACATGACAGCAGAAAGATCCTCAAAGAGAAAGAATGTCAAGAAACCACATAAAAAGAAATAAAAAGAGGCAGAAGGAATAGTTGGATGACAATTAGAGTGAGCCTAGGAGCAGTGGGCAAAAGATCCCCAAGGAGGAGGTTTGTGCCTGTGTTGGAAAGTGAAGGAGTTTGAAGGTTACTCCACCACTTTGCAACGACTTTCACTTTCAGCCTCATGAAAAAAAAGAGGGGCCTGGTTAAAAAAGAAACCAAAGCACAGGAACTCTTTTTATTCTACATTTTATCTCACCCATCAGGGCCAATATCTGCCAGCCAGCATGTGACTTCCTGTTTCTGTTTATAAATTCAGCCACACTCTGCCATAACACTTTTTTTTAGCAATATATATATTAGAAATACATCATTCTGATTATTTTAGACTTTAACATGTGACTGCACACTGTGAAACACTGAGATGGTGTAAAAGGATGGAGCACACACAGACATGCACACACACACTGTAACGTGATGATATTTCACAGTTGATTTGTGAAACAGAAGAAACAAAGAAGAGTTTAAGGGCTTTGCACGTCCTCTATAAAGACCTGTTCTGCAAAGAGGTGCTGCGAGCTACTTTTTGGCTAAATTATTGTGTGAGCTTTGGTTCTCTCATCAGCTTTTGATGCAAAATCCTTTTGCAGTAGCGAACGATTCAACAATTGTACAACAGAGATCATTCTCCTGGCTACAATTTACAGATAGTAGAAGTAAATCAGGACTGGATATTCTTTAAAATGATATCTAGTACTTCACCTGTCAAAACATGACTGATATTATTGTAGAAACTGAGCAGATTTGTGAGCAAAGGTGCAAAAATAAAAAATAAAATAAAATAAAATGGCCCAAACTAAAAGTGCTTTTATTTGAACTGTTCGCTTTTTGGTTTAGGATCCATCTGCCCGTACCCTCAGCAAACATCTGCTGTTTGTGTGTTGTTGCTATTTTTGCAGTCATGGAACAGGAGGTAAGACTCTTTCGCATGTTATGGTTTAGATCAGAGATAGTTTGTGTCTGTGAAAACAGGAAGAGCATTGCAACCATGTTCTGTCGCTAGGATTTGGCTCTTTTTTCTTTTTTCTCATGTTTAAACAGCTGTGAGCAGCACCGATCTGCACCACAAAAGCTCAAATCTCACAAAATCTTTTTTTCCCTTTGGTTTGAGCTCGTACAAATCCAGTCACGATTACAAGTGTTTGAACACTGAATTATCTGGGCTTGTGCACAACACGAAACACTAGAGGGAGGTTTGATGCCAGGGCTGCTCTGTTCCTCAGGTGTGGGTTGGTTGCTGTGTGATCTGGGGTCAGTTAGCAGCCCGCTGCAGGAGAGAAACTGAAGAGACAAGAAATAGAGTGTGGTTTTCTTCATTCCAGCAAGTGCAATACTCTTAAAGAGCTCCTGAAAAGAAAACAGCGTTTGAAAGCTGATTTGCATTTGCTGCTTCCATCCAGCAGAGAGAGCTGCAGATCAGAGCACAGCATTTAGCTCAGTACAGCAGCAGGACTTCACAGGACATCACTATCTACAGCAGATCAGGGGCTCCAAACAACCAATCTCATTCTCGGCAAGGAAAGAAAAAGAACTCCCTTTGGCACAGAAATGCTTCATTCTGACAAACGACGCCTCCGGCTGTGTGCCGTGTTACAGAGGTCAGAGTGCTCTGGTGGAGCTGCTCATCTGCAAGTGTGCGCATGCACCTTTCTGGTTTCTGGTTGTAAATGTCTGCACGCAGACTTGTGTGCGCCTGTGTTCTCATATGTGTCTGTGTGTGCTAATTTTGGATGTGGCTGCAGGGAAAGCAAGTCTCCTGTGTGTGACAGAGCTACTGATCATTAGTCACGCTGCTCCACATACCGTAGCGAGGAAGAGTGGAGGAGAGGGAGGAAGATGGAGGAGATACAGAAAGGTGGAAAAAGAGTGGAAGTGTTGTTGTCTGGATGCTGCAATTTAAAGTCTGGAGTTAAACACATCATGAGGAGCCTTGCATCAGCTCATTTTTTTCTCTAAACACATGCTTCATCAGCCCACTGCTTCCTTTGAAACATTATCTATCACATCTGTCACATGTTGCAGGAAACTTGCAAGTAAGTGTGTGATTCTGTGCCACGAGGCGCTTATTTTTGCATCCTTTATTTTTACTGATGTGAAATTGCAACAAACACTGTTTTCGCATCGTTAAAAAATGTTCTTCTTTACTGTCTCTGTGGTGTGAATCCAACCCCAAACAGGGAAGGAGGAACCAGCACTAGACATGCAAAACTGCTGCGCTGACCACTGACTTTTGTGGAATTTTCATCTACTCCCTGTAACCAGAATCAGAATCACTTTTATTGCCAGGTTTGCACATAAACGAGGAATTTGTTGTCACGGTGCAAATAGGAGAATAATGTTTATAATTACAATAAAATCTGATATGATACAAAACAAAACTCTTCTGGCAGTTAAGTGGTTAACTGTCCCTGTGTTAGTCCACAGAACAGCCC
Organism: Tylochromis polylepis; assembly: GCA_015107715.1. Taxonomy (NCBI): domain Eukaryota; kingdom Metazoa; phylum Chordata; class Actinopteri; order Cichliformes; family Cichlidae; genus Tylochromis; species Tylochromis polylepis. The sequence goes on from VVHJ01001817.1 coordinate 9,492, forward strand.
CCCCAGAAGAAAAAAGAAAATGAGTATTTTAATAACATATAGTGCAATTTATTACCTTTGTCAACCGCAAATTACATCCTCAAACTTAAACTTTGTCAGCATCTGTTTTATCCAATAAGATTAAGTCATGCCACTTTGGGTATTTGTTGGCTGAAAAATGAGACTGTCAAGCAAACCAAAAGGTCAGTAAAGACTACCATAAATGTTGTCATAAGATGGAGTGAGTCTGTTTGTTCTGTTTCTGATAACTCAGCAAATAACTGTGAAAAATTGTTAAAATATCAGTGCAATCAAGTTCAGTTATGGATTTTATTTGTGGTGTTGTACCCCCATATTTTGAGATTTTCGGACACACAGTTAAAAGACTAAATAATGCCCCTTGTATCACAGTTTTTCCCCACGTCCTACACACCTGGTCAGGCGACTGTTCATGGTTAGGGAAAGCCAACAGGCTGGTGTGGAATCTTGATTTCCATTAAGCTTTCAAAGTGCTTTCGTATTCAAGCGACAGAAACAGCTGATTTGTTAAGATGTTGAACTCTGAAGCAGCCTCGGTGACTTGCACAGGCTGCTCGCTGAACTCCAGGAGTAAATGTCCCGGTGACTCCCCTGTCCACCAGGTGGAATTCTACACTCCATATGCTCAAGTACGAAAAGGTTAATCACTGCAGTGAGGACACAGATGGATTTGAGGGGTTCATTACTGCGCTGGTAGTAGTGCACAGTGGAAGCTGGAGTACAGACTGTCCAGTCCTGCGGTATCTGTGGGGCTCGTTCATTTCTGTTTATGTGTTTGCAGGTTCTCAAAGCTTTACCTTTGGACACCTTTAGGTCAAATAAAGCAGTAGAAACACGTGTTCACAGGCTCGCAGTAGCCACTCATATGTGGTCAAAATATCTGACCAGTCCTTGATGACTGGTCCCCAAGGTAAGGCAGATTCAAGGTGGTACCCAAGTCACTTCTCAGTGACCTGAAGATGGATGGTTTTTTTTTCCTGAAGTAGATAAGTCGACCGAACTGTCTGGAGAACCTGCTGCTTCCAGGAGACTGTGTCAAGTTAATTAGCAGTCACACTGAGATGCTGTTCTTTTTTTTTGTGATCCCAGTTTTATTTTTATTTGAACTAAAATTGTCCCTCATTCAGTAAAACCACAGAGAAAGATTAAGCAAATGACAAACCCACAGGAACCAGAACGAGAGGAATGGAGCGAGAAAGAAAGAGATACATAGACGAGGAGAGTGATAAGCAACATCGATAAGTCAGCAGCCACTGCTGATGATTAAGTAAACTATCTTTGTAACAGCGGTCACATCGGCAAAAATCGTGCTTCTGGGTTTTGTGCAATGGCAGCTGATGCAAATAAATTAAAGTCAAGATGGATGGAGACAGTGGAACAGAAATATGTAATGTCTCTAACCATTCTCCAAAAAGTAGGGACTTCAGTGCATTCACATACTACACCATGAAAGGTGCCAGTGGTGCCTATAGGGCATAGTCACATACATCCTGTGTATGAAAGTTAAGTGTATTTTGCTGATGAGCAGGATTTCTGGAGGACTGTTTAACCTTGTCCCAAACACCAGTCCAATCAAACTAGGACTGAAGTCAGGGACACAAGTAGCTGACCTGCCTTGTACCAAACATCTCATCAGACACACCATTTATCACAGCAGGATGTCTTTGTCCCATCACTCCAGAGTCATGTGCAGCAGCTGGGTTTCACTGAATACAACTTGGGGAAGTTTGAAGTAACTGCAGATGTTTTAAGAGACGTGTGCTTTTTCACTTTTGTCATTAAAATGAGATCAAAGTTCAAGAAAAAAAGAAAAATATTCAAAAACAGTACCTGATTTTCATTTTGAATGACAAACTAAACACTTTGATTTGTAAGGCTTCTCTCTTTCAGCTAACCGACCAGTATGGCATGAAGGACCGTACATGTGTGCAAAACAGAAGCCTTCACTTTATAAAGCAGTGAAAATAATACAGTCACATCTTCTTTTTATCTTTCTATAACTTTCTATTAACTGTATGCAGTTTCCTGAAAACCCTTTGATTCCATTTTACCAGATATATGATCTTTGTAAGAATGTAAGAATCTTGTATTCTGACAGATGAATTGCAGTAATCACATCAGGACAATATAATACAACCATCTGTGAAAGATCAGAACTCCCTGCATTGTCTCAGTAAACATAATGGACTCCTGACAGATCCATGAACTTCTGTACTTTTGGATCTTTCCAGATGCACATCCTTTCTCTACATAATATCCATAAAAGCATCTCTGATCGATCAGATCTTCCTGTGTTCCCTCCATAAACTTCTTGGATCGTGACACATACGTTTTTTCAGTTTTTCCTGGCTTGTAGGGTGTGGTGGTTGTGGGGTTCAGGCAGTTTTTAAAACTTTGGTTAAAAAAAAGTGAGACAGAGAGATATGAAATATTAAATACTACAGGTAATTGATACAGTACTACAGATATTTCATCATTAATTGCATGCTGGTATATAAAGTACAAAAACTGCATTCCAGAAAACATTATATAAAGAAATAAAAGATCAACCTCTTCCAGTCCTGTGTTCTCGTTTTTCTGGCTGAACAGATGCACACACAGATAATGATGTCTCTGTATGCACCTCTAGTAACGAGCTACTTGCATGTGACTGTTGATGTCCTACTTTTAGTCTTTCTGTTGTTGTTTGGCATCTCATGGTCACAGCTAAATTTAAAATGTTGCAAGAACATTATCAGAAGCTATGAGAGGAATGTAGGAAATAAGCACCCTGATCGCGTTGTATGCAATTATCTGCAACAATCTGCAGCATCCTATCTGAGCATCAGAACATGTAAACTATGCTTCTTCATACGCCTGCTTCCTCCTTTCACATCTGCTGTATCTCCATGCCTCCCAGAGGAGGGATCACTCATCTTTTTCTCTATGTTGCGGTTCATTCTTCATTTCCATTCTAAGGTTGGCCTATTAATGGACCACAGATTTGACTAAACAAACTCAATGCTCAAAGCGAGGAAGACAAACACAAACTAATATATGCTATCTGTGCGGATAAAGAGACAGCAGGGGTTCGAAATAATTGCCATACAGCAAATGTCCAACAACCAGGCTGCTATTTGCCATCCAAAGTCTTTTTTAAATTGTTGTTCAGCCAAAGGAAAAATGGCAGAAAAAGTACCATCACGACTTCTGACTTAATGAAGATGAAAGAAACAGAAGAGAGCAAAAGAGAACAACAAGATAAAGAAAAATGGCATGGAGGTATGGAGGAATGAGGAGAAGGAGGAAGGAGAGGCGATGGCTGAGTGGCGGTGGATTGGTTAGATGGACAGATGGAGGCCTCCTGATAAGAGACACAATGCTCTGAATTGTCACATAAGCGGGATGGATAGAGGACAATAATACAAATCTGTCACTGCATTACAAGATATAAAAAATGAAATATGTCAGTAAACTTTGAATGTGGGAATGGGAATTGAATGTGAGCTCTGGCCTACAGGTGGCAGCATTGAGCTGGTGAATGCTTCAGCCCTCTGGTACTTTAAATAATAAAATCCAAATTTAATGTTATGACTATGAAGTTGAATTAATCCAAACAGGTTGTAAGACTTAAAAAGCAAGTTATTTACAACAAACAAGCGTGAGATTGTAATCCCAAAGGGACTTTAAGCAATTTAAACATTATTTTTAGAGTTAAAGGAAGAAGAAAAAAAGTCCTGACACTCCTGTAGGTTTTTTATTCAGATATCCACCTCTAAGATATCGATAATCAACTCTGAATTAATATAACAAATTTATATTTATACATAATCTCACCATAGACTGTAAATAAAAGACAGAAGCACCCAATGTCTCGCTATCCACTTGTTTTTAGATCAGCGTTTTGAAGGTTTGAGTTTGCCTTTTCTTGTGACTATAGATGGAAGACTGAGCAGAGATAGAGAGTTATCAGTCAGCAAGGGCTGGCTAGTGAGTTCAGTAGCATGGTCCATAGCTAATTTACTGTGATATTCACTGGGATCCTAATTTTAGTTTGCTAATAACAAGCTTTAAATATATGGTACTTTCCACAAAAGCTGAAAAGATATCTTTTTAAAGCATCTTTTAGTGTAACTCAACACTGAGCCATAAATACAGCTTAAGTAGATGAGTCATGCCCACAGTTATCAAACAAATTCAGCTCTTGAGACCACAACATGTTTTTTGTTTTTTAAAGCGACATTACATGTTGCAGCCAAAGCTATCTTCAGCTGCTTAAACTTCTGGAACTGTCTAGATTTTGTTTAGCTATGTCTAAAATGTTTGTTCTTTAAGGATATACCCTGATATTTGATTATCAGAACGGAAAAGACAAAGGCTGGATTTACTGAAAATCCATCTGGGTTTCTTTCTGACTAATCTTTGCTTCTTGTTTAATTTTCCTCTGATTTTTTAACACCATGTCCTTAAACAGTCTACAGAGCAAACAAAAATCAAGTCAAACATTGGTTTTCATTTTGAGTCCTCCCTTTCTGTGATCCTGCTCCGTTCCAACTTTTCATTATGTCACAATTATATCACTGCTGTTTCAACATGTGAGCTAACTAAATAAAAGAGAAATTAAAACAATTCAGAACATCAGATTTTTTTGGACACATTCATTTCATTTCTTTTAAAACTAAATATAATGTTATTAAACTTGATGAGGTAGATTTTATAAACATTACAGTAATAGCAGTAATAAATACCCTAACAGGCTTCAGTGTATATAGGACCACTGTGGTTCCTCAATTATTTTATTAAAAATAATATAATAAATAAATAAAATAACATAATAAATAGTAAAAAATTATGAATCTCTGGCTCTCTTCCACAGTGTGTCTTTGTCCTGTCATCAGCCTGGTTCTGCTTCACAGGTTCTGCTTTAAACAGGTTTCTTCCTTTTTAAAGGGAGTTCTTCCTTCCCACTGTTGCCAAGTGCTTGCTCATTATAAAGCACCTTGAGGTGACTGCTGTTGTGATTTGGTGCAATATAAATAAAACAGATCCTGCAATCCTGAACTGGGTAAATGGGGAAAAAAATGGATTTTGTTAATTATTTCTATTTAATTTATTTTAATTAAACCTTTGTTTAAAAAGGAAGTCCATTGAGATTAAAATAATTTTTTCAAGGGAAACCTGGGGAAGAAGGCACATCATTACATAAATAAATATAATAATGAACACACATAAGACAAAACACACTCTCTTCGATAGAAAAATAAACTTCTTTATTTAGAAATAAGTAATTACGATGTGCTTATTTTCATTGCCTGGTAATGAAAACCAACAAAGAAAAACCACTCAAAAGCACAAGTAGAGTTTTTTGTTAGGTGTCATGTTGAGTTTTCCCCCTTTAAAACTGACATTTCTGTGTCTCTACAACCTCTCACGTGGGTCCTAACAACCTCCACCAATCATGAGGGTGAGGGCAGCCTGAACAGAATGTCGCCTCAGAGGCAAAACCCGGGGGGGGGGGGGGGCCCCCCGGAGGGGGCT
>VVHJ01001819.1:3834-19371 GCA_015107715.1 Tylochromis polylepis
CTTTCATGTTCTTTTTTTTTTTTTTTTTTTTAGGTTATTCCAGTCATTTCCAGTTGAAAAATGCTGTAAATTACTTCCATTATCTTGAAGTGGAACAGATTTCCTTCCCCCACGCACTAACCCATCTTACAGCTGACCTACTTTATCTTCCGGTAGATTTAATTATGGATTCTTCTAACTGGAAATACTTCTCACTTAGAGTCAAGGATCAAGAATTAAACCAGACATGAATTAAGAGAAACAGAGCCTGGGAAGTATTGATTTTGTAAAAGGCCATATGGTTTTAATCATCAAATGCCAATACCAGTGTTATCACATTTACTTTGATGCCCTTTATTTAAAACAGATGGGTCTCTCTTTTTAACTCTTTATCTCTTGAAAGCCTACTAAGGAGTAACTGCTGAAGCGCTTTTCTGAACTCAGCAGTTCCTGTCATATTTCAGGCCTGCTTATAGAACAAAATGACTGGCTGTGCATCAGACGTTAGTGAGGGTGGTCTCTGCCTATTCTAATGGTTGTCAAACCAAGTCTTTATTGAGGGGTCAAAACTTGTAACTGAGGGTACAAGGAGATTGTCAGAGGTCATCTTTATTCGGGAAAGAGTTAGAAGCATGAAGCTGAAAACAGTGTGCGCAGTTCTGAAACAAAAAAGTAGAAGGCCTCTGGCATTTAAATAATAATTATCTATTAATTGTCTCCATAAAGGTGAGTCGGCAGTCTAAAGTTTAAAATCCAAACCAAGTCAGCGGCTGTGTCGACTCTGGCACAAAATCTGATGAATTCAAGGCTGATCGGCTACATTGTTGAGTTAAAAAGACGTTTGCCTACCTGTCCTCTGTATCCTGCTCCTCACCTCTGATTAAGACTGGCAGTCTGGGGTTTCTTTAGCAAACAGTAGCCTGATTTTGAGTATCTGTAGAACTGAAAAATGGTAATATTATATAATCATAGCTAGTGCACAGAACGAACAAATACACGGATTAAAAAAAAAAAGAAATAGGGTATTAGGGCATGGTTGGCGCTGTTGCCTGACAGTAGCAAGGTCCTGAGTTTGACACCACTATCTGCTCGGAGCTTTTCTGTGTGGCGTTTGCATGTTCTCCCCATGTTTGTGTGGGTTCTTTCCAGATACTCCGGCTTCCTCCCAGAGTCCAAAGACATGCAGTTAGTGGGGTTATGTTAATTGGAGATTTTAATTGCCTATAGGTGTGATTGGTTGTCTGTCCCTCTGTGTCAGCCCTGCGTCAGATTGGCAACCTGTCCGGGGTGTACCCCCTCCTCACTCTACGGTAGCTGGAATAGGCTCCAGCACCCCGTGGCCCTGATAAGGATAAGCAGAAGAGAATGGATGGATGGCTGAAACTTCTAGTTGGTTGGTACAGTGTAGTGGTGATGTCTTCTGGCTTTAAATAACACTACTCATAATTTCAATAATACTTATAGTTCTGACATTTCAGATTTACATCCTATCCTCAGTGATGCTCATGAGCATCTTGGGAAATGACTGAACGAATGAGCTCCTGGAAGTGTACTTACTCTGAAGAGTGGCTGAGCTCTCCCTTAAGGTGAGGAGCTCAGTCATTTCGGTGGGACTCAGAGCAGAGTCTCTACTCCTTCATAACAAAAGGAGCCAGTTGCCAGATTGCCTAATTACAATACCTCCCAGGTCAGGTGTTTTAGGCCTATTCTACAAGCAGGAGGCCTGTGCAAACTCAGGCCATCCTGGAGAGGTGGCTGGGGAGAGGGAGTTCTAGACGTCTCTGCTAAGACTGTTACCCGATGGATGAATGGATGGATGGAAATGTAAAAACGTAAAACTACGGCCCCATTGTAGTAACAATGTTGTTACTATGTTACATTTCCTTTCTAAAAACATTACATTTGATAACATTGTAATACCATTACCCCAGCTTTAGCATAAAGTCACAGTTATGGCTGTTTAATACACTATATTTATGTTGTTCTAAGATGGTGGAGTGGTTAACACATTTGCTTGGCAAGCAAAAGGTTGCTTTTTTTCACACTTGCCAGACACATAAAACCTCTTTGGGGCCGTGAAAGTAAAACTCTGCCACATCAAATATTCTGAGCTAACAGCCAACAGTAGCTTTTCTTTGATTTCCATTCAATGTGGCAGAAAAGTCTCCGAATGGTCCGGTGATCATAGAGCTGTAGTGTAATGCTGTCACTATGTCACCAGTTGCAAATTCCAATGCAACATTAGCATTACATAATGTGTGTAGTGAACACAGTAACTTGTTTTTTTCTGTCTAAAGTCTCAGCTATTCAAACATACATATAAATAAAAGACACAAGACAGAAAGAAAGTACACTGTCAGTGGTTCCACATTGTAGTAATTAATATATTAGTCTTATTTACAAGCAAAAGCTCCCTGGTTTGAGACCAGGAGAAGATGCAAATCTAGTTTCACGAGGTCCCAAGCTGGACAAATGGGAGGGTTGCATCAGAAAGGGCATCTGGTGTAAATCTGTGCCAAATCAAACATGTGGACTCATCTGCTGTGACAAAACCTATGCAGCCAAAAGTATCTTATTACAGTATCCCGTGAGCAAAGTTATTATATGTGTGAGCAAATTTTAAGAAGATTTTTAGACTATATTTACTTACATTTTTTGAAAACTCTGTGTACTAAATATCTCATCAGCAGTTTCTTTTGCTCGTTGTATAAATAACTACCATTGCATTATTTTGATGATCAATAAAAACATGAGGATTTGGGCTCAAGTTCTTGTTATTAGATTCATATTTTTACCCTATGTGGACCTATGAAACATATTTCCAAAGTAATAATTCTTTGTAATCCCAACAGCTAAGTTGCAAGATGAGTCTTTTAGAACAAGTAACCACTAAGTTTATTCTGACCTGAAATCAAGATAAGAAGAAATAAGTTGTCCCTTCAAGCACATAAGCACTGGATTTTTTTTTTCCATTTATGTTTTATTGGTTTTCTGTTTTATACAAAAAATACAAACGATCAACATAACAACAAAACAACATAACAACAATTGGGGGAAGTGAAGAGAAAATCAAAATACAGTGTAATTATACAAAGTCAGGCCTTTCATTTTGTACATAACTCAACCATTTCGACCAGCATTCCTCAAACATGTCCACTTGTGATTTCAGCCTAAAGGTTGTTCTTTCCATTACAAAAATATTATATATCAAATCAATCCACTCATTTACAGCAGGAGTATCTTGTTTAAGCCACTGACGGGTTATGGCCTTTTTAGAAGCCACCAACAGCACGCTGAGCAGATATTTATCCGGTTTATGTAGATCAAGACTCTCTAGGTTTCCTAAGTACAATAGTGCAAAGTGAAATTGTATTTTCTTTTTGAAGACTGTTTCCAGGACCAGGATGTATTTCTTTCCAAAATGGAGCCACAAGAGGACAATCCCAAAATGCACTGGATTTTTAACAGGAGAAAAGCTGATATAGTTTTTCATAAGTAAAAAGCAGAAATAGCTGCAAAACTACAGGTATTCTCCCTCCAAAGGTTAGATACAGCTGGCATCCAGCTTTTATTATACTAAATATGCTTACAGCATAAAAGAAACTGTGATTTATCATAAACATCAAAATTATGTTGCAAAAGCATCTTAACTTAATCAGCTGTATATTAGAGTTTAATAATGCATTATTAGCAAAGCACCTAGCATTCAAAATAACCCACTTTAACTGTAGTAAATATTCAAAACTTAAATATGAATTTTCCTGTACAAGATTTCTCAGTTAGTCCATTTATTCCTCTTCAGGTCTTCCTGTCTTTATTCCTTATTTTTTAAGCATAAAGCTTAAAGTCCGATCTGCTGTGGTCACGTGAACATTACAAAGAGCCACTTTTGCCATTGAAAACTGGACCTTCTCACGTAGTAAATTGAACTTGGAGTGGGTCATGTATGAACTCAAAAGGCTGCTTCACTGTTTTTCATTTCAAATCAAATTCTTCACACTTCACCAACAAAGTTGTTGTTGTTTTGATATTATAAAGGAAATGTTTTGATGGCACCAACATGTCTCAGGTGCTGGGACAGGCCTGCCTGTGAGCCAATTTTACACATGTACCAGTTTTTTTCTTATAGCATGATTTAGTTTTCTAGCCGTTTGTGGACCCAATCCCATCTTTTTTCAAAATTAGCTATTATTTTTCATAAAATAGTAAAATCTCCCAGTTTTCTCATGTTTTCTATTTGCAAATCACTGCATTCTGTTTTTATTTACATTTTACACAATGCTCAACTTTTTAGGAATTGGGGTCGAAAAAGGTTTTGTTTTTTTTAAAATTAGGGACGGTCTAATTTATAAGGTTTTGTCTGTACAAACACTGTGTTTGTGTTTAAAACCCATTTGAAATTGTAGTTCACATTTTTCAAAAACTTAATTTATTTAAAATACTTTTGACTGATAGAGATGGACAAAATTTCCAGGTTTAAAAAGCAAAGCCAACACGGCCTTAAACCATTCTTTTTAATGAGCAGGAGTTGAGTGACTCCTTTGGCTGCAAAATGACTTCCTGTTGTGTACAAGTCTGTGGAAAAATGGTCCTTGACTCCATTTCTTTGTGACCTCAGTAAACACTTTTGGGTGAACTCTGTGGGCTCAGTTGCTAGTTTCCAGTCAGCTGGAGCTGGCAGTCTTGTTTCACTGCAGGCTAATGTCAATGCACATGTACAAAACATGGTCACATTGCTTTTATTGAATGGTTACAGGTTACTCTGACACAGCCTTCATGCAGTATCACATAGATATTAAAAAATGCTGTCGTCTGTGGCTAGTTGCAGGTGATGTTGTAGCATACTGGAAAACAACAATTAACTGGTTTTGTACATTCAGAAATTATGAATAGTTAGTCCAACCTACTAATACTTCTGTACCCACTATTGGACTTTTGTCTAGTCAGCTCGATACCCACATCCCTCATGTGATGTCACCTGTTAGGGAAGTTCTTTTGTAAAGAATGAAGTTAAGCATTTTCATTATCTCCATCTCTATCAGACTTCCTTTAGCAGCCATAGAAGTCACCCCCCTGCTGGCCATCGGAAAAATGCAGGTTTAAGGTAAGAGTCTACATTCCCTGTGAAAGAAGCATAGCAAGAAATCAAGTAAAGTAATGCAGTTGTTTTCAATGAGAAGGAAGGCTTTAACCCTATAATGCCATGAGTTTCTGAGACCTCTATCTCATCAACATGATCAATACTTGCCTTAAAAACCTGTTGTATATGATCTGATACTATGACTCTTGATGTGAAAAAGGATGGCATTGACCATTTTCCTACATGGGAAACCCGACAGAGATGCAAGCACTGCACAGGCAATCACTTTTCACATGTCTACTGTGGGAAGTGTGAGGTGCATCTTTGCCTGAACAAGGACAGAAACTGTTTTTCTGCCTACCACAAAGTGAAATAAAAGTGTTATATGAAAAAGAAAAAAGAGGAAAAACTCTTTTTTTGGGGTCTAAAATTAACATTGTTCCAAAAAATGCCCAATGTATCAAATGCAATACAAAAAAATATCATAAACATGATATAGCAAAAAAAAAAAAAAATCAGAATTTTCCAGCTATTTTTTGATGGGTTGGGTCTTACACGGTTAAGAAATAATAGAAATAATATGGAATAAGGGTTGAAATATAATGACTTAATTATACTGCTGTACATCTGCTAGATCAAAAACAGGTCAAATGTGGAGCTGTAGCATTTACTACTAGTACTAGTAATACTGCTAGTAATAAAAATAATGAACTTTTCAACATTCTATAAATACTGCTTGCTAAGTGAGGTATTACCACCAAAAATAAATAAGGATATAAGAATTTTTAAAAAATGTCTGTGTGATTTAACACAGAATACTTCAATACTTCAGCCAACTTCAACATGATCGTTCCTACTGATGCTGTTGAATTTATGGTGTTTTATGGCAGAAATCTCTTTTTTAAAAATTAATTATGTAGTTGCCATCATTAAGGGTGCTAATTGGTGGATTTTTTTTTTTTTAACTTTCTGACTTGCTGTCTCCCTCTGAATCCAGTCTTTATGATAAGCTATAACCTAAGTATGGTAAGTGAACCTAACTTCAGCTCCATATAGCAGGAACATGAATACAATGTGTGACTCAACAAAGTGTCAGCTCTTTCAAGCACTATCAAGACAAACCTTTATTTTTATTGGTCTCCAAAATCTTCAGACTTATGATGAATTTCCAAGTTTCCCCACAATAATCAAGTGGATCTTCTTTGTATTCACTGATTTAAAAAAAAAACACATGTCGTAAACATGAGTCCCCCCCCTCCCTTTTTTTTCTGCTGCCTATTTCACAGTAAGGAGTTACAATGTGTGACTCAACAAATTTTTGTAGTAAATTATCCGAAAAAAGCCATCACATGTTGAAATAGCACATCCATCACAGGCTCACAGTCACCACAGGATGTATCACAGCTTCTTTTATGTGGTGCTGCATCATATGATTTCTTTGCAAGGCTGACAGATGACTGTATGTAAAAAAAAAAAATTCCACTTCTAAATACATAATAGTAAATATTTGATACATCTGTGCCTTGTGTTGGTACTCAGCTGATTCTAATTAAATTTTAAAGACAGAAACTCTGCCTCTGATGTGAGGTGGGTGGTTGTATTGCATCGTTAGTAATGTAGGTAAATGTTTTATGGCTCTTCTCTGTGATGGATGCGTTTTGATTCTTTCACTGTCCATTCTGAGTCAGTTATAAGAAGGTCCTTTATCAATGGTGGCAAACTTTTAATTTCAACTCTCTGAAGTTAGCTCCTGAAATGTTTCTCGACTGAGGTCGACTGCTTTTATGTTTTCCACCCAGTACGGACACTTTGGCTCGAGTAAAGGACCTCAGTGCTTGTTTCCACCTCTGCTGGTGATGTCAGACAGCGGCTGGGTCATGTGAAGGGCAGCAGCGGAGGAGGAGGTTCACGGAGAGTTCACCCGCATACATTAGGTAACACCATCGGTCGCTGTGACATAACTAGTATGAAGCAGGTTGAATTGAGGAATTTGTCAATAAAGAAGAGATAAGTGGAAGAAGTTCTGCAACAAACTTTGTTATGCAAAGCAGCCTGAATGCGCTTTACCGATGCTCTCTGATGGAGGACTACAGCCCGCTGGCTGCGCATCAACATGCAGTTTGTGACCGTCTGTGGGAAATATAGGTTTGTTCCTGCGCCCCTCTGAATGTAACGCAGACATGGCTCACTGTTAAAACAGTTTGCATCAAGTGGCTTTTAAACTACTTCGGTGCAGAGAGAAATCACCCTCTCTGAAGGATTTTCCTATGCGGACGACATTCCCATACGGACTTCACGGAGACTCGCGGCAGATCATGTTCGACTATATGGAGTTTCAAGTTTTCGGACCGGGAGAAATCGTGGACTTCTACAGCACATCCAGTCCTTCTTGCATGTTGCAGGAGCAAGACCAGGATTTGGCAGCTTTCTTCCCCGAGCTGATCGAGTCCGACTGGCAGGAGCACCGGTACTTGCAATGTAGGTGAAACTGAGGATGAGTGATGTTGTGGTGCGCGGAAATATCCCAATTTGTTTTGGTGTCCAGTGGAAAAAATATCATTTCGATTCAGATCAATTCCGTTTTATTTGTATAGCGCCAAATGCCTCGAGGCGCTTAATCCTCTGCAGAGGAATCACTTGAGCCAGGCCATGTGATTTTACTGACATTATTTCACCCAGAATGAGAAACACCCACGTTTGCCTCCATCTGCGCCAACATTAAACCTCAAAAGGTTCTCGCAGCGAAATTATATAAAGTGAGTTGCTTACCAGTTTTACCAGAATTTATAAAGCACCAAATCTGAAAATGCTAACTCTTAAAGATTCGATTAAATATTTAAACAAACGGGGAGAGATAAAGGTAATGTTTTTTTTAAAGCATGTATACATGTATTACAGGATGGAAGAGTGTTTCTTATTGCATTGATATGGAATGTAATTGTTTAAAAAGCCGTTATAATGTACTTTAATACCAACACTTTTACCTGAACAAACTGGTGCAAGACTGTGAAGGCATACAAGTTTAAATTCAGTACAGAAACTGGAAGCAAACCAGTGCAAGGACAGTTTTCTCTTAGTTCATGACTTCAGTATTGTGTTGCTGTTTATTTAAGCATGTGAATCAAATGTGTATTTAGCTTTTTATTTAGATTTTTCTACTTTTGAATCATGAAACTGTGATTTGATTGTGTTTGCAAAGGGACTGGCATTTATATAACACTTTACCAAAGTCTTACTTTAAACTAAAAATCCACATTAACATACTCGTACAAACATAATGGACTTGATAAGGTTTAAGCACATTATCCCTCTAGGATCAACACCTTCAAAGTAAAGCCCAAGGACGATTTGAACCCAGAACCTTCTTGCTGACATTAACCACTGCACTGACTATGATGAAACTGCTCTTCATCATACTGTGTATGAACCGCTATTAAATGGTCACCTTCTGCCTTTTAATATTTAAAGGTTGAGATCAAATGACGTGTGATCTATTCTACGTTCTTGTGCTCTGCATCTAAATGCTTTGATGCTTTCCAGGAGCCTCTTTTTTGTTAATAGATAAAGGATGTGAGAAGAAAGTGAAAACGGACTACAGAGCACATGGCAGCTCATGTCCGTGTGGTCGTCTTGGTCTGTGTTTGGGTCTGTCCAGGGACGGTCAGTTTGGGGTCACCCCGGGTTCACCGGACGGTCACCGGCTCAAGAGGTCAGAGGAGAGTCAGACTGTTGCCAAAAGTGGAAGTAGCATTTTTAGTGGAATAAAGCATCAGTACACCAATTTAAAAATATAAAGTGTCAATAGTTAAAGTGCTCATACTGGAGTACAACCTGGAATCTAGGAAAACCTGGAAACTTGGCTAGAAAAACTATTAGACTTTAGATATTTTGGTCCTATTAATCAGGTTTGGGTTTTTATTCCCCCTCCCACAAATAATAATAATAATATTATTATTTTAGCAATAGAACATACATTAGCATGTTAGTAATGGGGACAAAACGTACATAAATGGGTTTTACAAAAACAAAATAAAACTATGCAACATTTCATTTTTTAGTGTAATCACTGAATTGCTCGGGACTACATTAATCTGCGCATATGCTCATAACATGGATGATGGTAAATATCAGTTGTGTCAAGCAAAACTGCCACAATGTTGCTGTTTCCAACTTCTTAAATTGTTCTATATAACAGAAAATAAAATATTGTTGTGTAACAAACTGAACTGAACTGAACTGAGAAGTTATGATGACCACATGTCATCCGTTTCTGATGTTTAATTGGATAATCAAGAAAATAATTGTTGTAGGTCAGAAATAACTTTGAATTAACCTGATAATTATTGTCATTACTGATAAATCTGCAGACCATTTTCCCTTGAAAAAAATGGTCTGCAGATTTTCTTTTTTGACATCGTCAGATGACAACAATTTTACAATAAGAAAAGAGAAAATCAGTAAATATATTACAGTGGAAAATCTGTACATGTCATTATTTGTCATGATTTAAACAGCTTAGCCGATTGTAGCAAGCTAAAAAATTAGAAAAATAGGAAGTGCCTTTATTGAAGGTTGCAGGTTGCATAATAAGCAACTGAGGTTATTCACAAAAATAAGGGGTGAATCCCTGCTTTCAGTATCACTAATAAATAACCCAGCAGGTATCAAGCCGCATGTGGCCTTAATAATTAAGCTTTACTAGTCTTTAATACCAAGTCAAGCATTTGTTACTTTATTCAGCTACATGTTGCAGCTCTGGCCTTACTGTAAACCACAATCAAAGGCTTTTAAACTTATCTCTGCCTCCAAAATCTTTTACTGTTTTTCTAGATTTATTGTTTGACTCAAACAGTGCATTGTGGTATACATCAAACAGCACCACGGCTCTAAAACAGCAGCATCTAAATTGGGATGGGGGCAACCCTCTTTCCCCTACCAAATCACTTACACCGCCCTGCCACACACACTTTCTGTTTCTCCGTCCTCCCTCTCATCAGTCAGTTGGGCTTGTGGCATGCTCCTGCATTGTTTTGGATCTGGGGAGCAATCGGCCTGATGGGGGTGTCCTAGTTTGACCTGCCGATTCCAGGTTCAACCAGAGGCCACGGATTCAAGGGGATGGATATGAACAATTTTTCTCGTTTTGTCCCCTTTTCAAAACAGCTTTCTTGGTTTTGTGTCAGGGCTGGAGCAGTGGAGGTGATCAGAGAGCCAGCAGGGAGGCTGAACGAGCCCCCCCAGGCCGGACAAAGTATCTTCTTGGAAATGGCTTTAAAGTGGGAGTGTTGAGTGCTGTGGTGGATGTGAAATGAAACATTCAGTGGAGAAAATGCTGTGCTACAGTAGGTCACCACATGTGGAAGCTGTAGATATTACTGAGCCTGTTTGTGATTCATTTTAAAATTTATGAAGCAGAGATGCGATAGATGCCTGTTTAATTTTATTTGTGTAAACTGAGCATTGTGTTTGAAGTAGTGGGGCTGTACAGGATCATGCCATAATCTGCCACAGAAAAGAGAAAATAAAGATAAGCGATAACGGCGTATAAGATTAGTGTACGTTTGGCTCAGTGAAGGAATCACAAGGTGATTTCATTAAAAAGTTGGTTGCCTGTCCAATTCAGGTCCGATCAGCCACGATCCCATTAGTTGTGTTAACCATTTAATTCAACTATCACTGGTCAGCGTAGGGTCAATCTATCCTATTGTCACGACTAAAAATTAACAGGAAGTGCTTTGTTTATTTGAACACAATAAAGCTTTTTTTTGTTCCTTCGTTGTTTTGGGTAGACAGGCCGGGGACCTGTGATGAAAGAAAGACTGTGTCACAGACACTGACTGCAGCGTTTTACCAAAATAATGAAACCTTCAGAGTTGTCTGGGATTTGAAATCAGTAACTCAACAGGATAACACTGTCAAACGGGCCACAATAAATAAAAATGCATTGGCATGAACTGCAGGTTACATCACTGTCATAATTTCCTAGGTCATAAATGTGCCATAATTCTCTCTTCTAATATTCTCTTCTGATATTCTAATGTCTGTCTTCACATGCAGTCGCTTATTCTTCTGTGTGTCCTGTTAGTGAATGTTGAATGAAAACCAAATGTTCTTGAAACTTTATTGTGATAAAAACTCTTCTGAAGCATGCAAGCAGTCCTTTCAGTAACCTCTGCATTTTAATACAATCTGCCTTTTGCATTCCTGACCTCTCTTTGCTTCATCGTGTCAGAAATGGTTCATCAGTCATTTTCAACTCATCACTAGATGTTTGTATTTCTACTTGTTAGGTCTGCTTTGAGGAAAGATTGAGAATGCTTTGCAGATAAAAGGCCTAAAGTACATTTCATGTATGATGATAAGTAATTATTTTTGTTACTGCTTATTTTGTTGATAGGCTTCCGGCTGTATATATTAGACAAATATAACATATGGCTTAACAAGTTAATAATTTCATTTTAAAAACTGTGCAAGGCAACAACTTATGTTACAAAATGAATAAAAGCTTCATCTATAATGAGTCATTTTTCATGTTCTGACTCCTCGTGCAGCTGTTATTCCCAAACAATATTACAACTTCGGTATTTAAATGATGCGCTGAGTTTGATATCCATTTGAATAAATTTAATTGTCGCAGCGTTATCGTCCCTGAGACGCTTCTTTGATTTGATATAATGTTGTGTGTTTTTGCAGCGGTGGAAAGTCAGAGTTCCAGCTCCAGCTTCAGCTCGGACGACCTGTTTACCCGTCCTGCCTCACCACCTCCACCTCCGCGCACTTACAAGCCCTGCTTTGTGTGTCAGGACAAGTCCTCGGGCTACCACTACGGAGTCAGCGCCTGCGAGGGCTGCAAGGTAACGCGTCAGGCCTGTGGTGTGCTTTACAATGCCCCCTCTGTTGGGCTTAGATGAAATCTAAAAACGTAAGTCCTTGTGTCATGCTTGTGTTTACAAGAAGTTTTTCCTACTTCAGTATGTAAAGTAATCTCCTAAACAGATAAACAAATGCAATGAATACCTTCTTAATATGTGAAATGTGACAGTCTCATATGTTTTGGGTTTTTTCTGTGTAAATTCACACAACTCTAATCCAACAAATTTGAACCTAAATCAGTTCAAATTAAATGAACCACTGGATAGACAGACACAGCAGGGGTTTTTTTTCTTAATCCATTTTCCTTTCCGTATTTTTTGAAGAACAAACTAATCAAACCAGTCAATTGCACTTCTTGTTTAAGATAAATATCTTAAATACATTTATACAGGCTATTTACTCTTTAGGTGTAAAGGAGGAGTAAATTTAGGAGTAAATTCATCTTTCTTTGTCTGGCTTTAAAGTTCACACAGTCCTGTTTTCATATTGCAGTAACTTAATAGCTTAATTAATTAATATCTTATCGTTCATTCATTGTCCCGGTCTCTCTGCAGGGCTTCTTCCGCCGCAGCGTGCAGAAAAACATGGTGTATACCTGTCACCGCGACAGGAACTGTATCATTAACAAGATCACCAGGAACCGCTGTCAGTACTGTCGGCTGCAGAGGTGTTTCGCTGTGGGAATGTCTAAGGAGTGTAAGTGTCAAATCCTCTCTGATTCACAGTAGGCCTCGTGGGATTTAGAGTCAAAATTGAACTTTTCTTGTAAAATGATTCATCTGCTGTTACATGAGCAACATTAGTGGTAGAAGAGAGTGACTAAAAGATCAGTACAGTCATTTGCATTTAAATGACCAACTCAAGTTTGTCAGGTTTGTTTCTGTAGCACTCATGTAGCCTTACTTCTTTCCATTCGATATCACAAAAGCATGTAAAGAGCTGGTCAGTTCGTGAGTGTGGTTTACTCGTTTGTCGGCTCGATATTACCGAGAAACTGAAGTTATTTGTGTCAAGTTTTACATAATACTTGTGTTCCGGTTTTGTGGTTTTGTTAGGATGAGCGACTGTTCAGAAATCTGATGTGAGGAAACCGTGTATTTGAGAACTGGATATAACTGTGTAACCTTAGACAAATAGCACAGCACAAAAGAAACTCTCTCCATCCAACAACCTATTTTCTCACCAGCTTATCTAACTCTGGGTCATGGAGGGGGGCTTTAGCCTATCGCAGCTGACTTTAAGCGAGAAAGCACCCCTCTCAAGTTTTAATGGTTTCATCTTACTGAGATACTCTGATAAAAACCGTCACATAAGCGGCCTATTTATTACTGCACAATCAGAGCAGCAAGCTATGTATTGAAGTTTTAATGCAATTTATTATTACATATGAGTTGGTAAATATGCACAAGATAAGGAACATATTGTTTCCCATAAAAGGAGCCTACCATTAAAACTTCAAAAATCAATTTAACAACCGTTTTTTATCGATCAGTGTGTTTACGCCAAAGTCTGAATTATTACATATACATTAAAAATGTGTCTGTAAAAAAAAAGGATGTTTTATTTCTGTCGACATTAAAGAAATAATAATATTTTAAAATCGGGGAAGAAAATGCTCCTGTCATTGATATGTGGTAATCTATATTCAAGAAAGTCTTTTGTTCAGAAAAATCTTAAGTTAAAGTGGAAGAAAAGAAATTTAATTGCTTTTGTCTGTTCAAAATGCATAACAAGCACTGCACTGTAGTATATTGTCTGTAAGCATATATAGGTTTCTTTGTTATTTTATTGAAACTGCATTTAATTGGATAGTACTTAAAGACTGAAAATCCAAAGCTTTGTTTGGTCAGAGAGGTGTAGCCATTAACAAAAATATATAAAATCTAGAGTAACAAAAGCATATGTGGCACAAAGGCAATGCATATTAAAGCAAACTAAATTATAGGTACATAATAAAGGTGTAGCTCAAGAACAGCTGATACACTCTTGAGCTCTCACGAGGAGTTTTAATGCTTTGTCACCTTAACAAAACCAAGATTTTCATTTTGTTAGTGGGTTAGCAACTCTTTTTTTAGTGTGGTAACAACAAAAGTCTTTGTTTTAGAATATATAATTAGTTGTAAGTGAGAAAAATGTGCAAATAACCTTTAACTTATCATTTTCTCTCTTTTTTTTTTTTTTTACAAGTTCTCTATGAAGTGCAGCAGCTCTGGAGCACAGGGACCATACAATAGAAACAAAGGCTCCAATACCCTGCAGTGCATTGACCTAAATAACTGAGAATGTGTTATGTGGAATGAGCAAAGGGCGGTGACAGGCCGACAGGGAAGGATCCACCCATCCACATGTTTTCATTATTGTTTTTGTATGCTCAAGCACGTTACATAAACATATCACATGTAGTGGACAGATAGATGCTATGTAACTGCTCTCGGGCCGTTTCAGCCAGCGTGTAACATGATCTCTGTTGGAGTGTTTACACAATGACGGCTGGATGTAGGGCATACGCAGGGAGGAGGAAGAGGAGGAGCGGTTGGAGTTAAGTGTTGCGTAATCCTGAGCTTTCCTGACATGTGCGTAGCCGTCTGAGGCAGTGGGACACAGAGGAACGTGCTGACACTGTTCCCGAAGTGATTATGAAAAGCTAACCTGGTTACGCTGCTTTCACGTGCTGCCTGGAATAACACATAAGCTCAGTGACACCTGCTTTCATTCCAGAGTGATTTATACCAGGAAGTAGTTTAAATTATTAAGAACCAAAACTGAAATTCCAGTTAGCTCTATTTAAATCACATAGTGCCACCTGATTTCTAAACATCGTTAAGGCAAAATAGGTTAAAAACCCCCATTCATATACTGGTTAATGCAGTCTCCTTAGTCCTGATTAAAGGAACAGTTGTGTTTGGCTGATGGTGAGATCAGGGATCTGCCAGCGAACACTATCTGTTGCAGGACTTCCTGTTGTTTTCTACAGAGATATGTCAGATTACAAGAAAAATTAACATAGAGTTCGATGTTTCTTCGCTGAAACTCTGCTTAAAACTCTGCTTAAAACATAAAGTTCACCAGGGAAGACCCAAAGGACAACATTTTGCCATTCCTGGACTGTGCCGTGTGCATTGAAGAGAATGGAAACCTCAACATTGAAGTTTACCGGAAGCCCACACACACGGACCAGTACCTCCTCTTTGACTCCCACCACCCTCTGGAACACAAACTGGGAGTTATCAGGACCCTACAACACGGGGCAGAAAATGTTCCCTCTAAGCCTGAAGGGAAAAAGAGGGAACACACACATGTAAAGAAAGCTCTGAAAACATGTGGGTATCCTAATTGGGCGTTCATCAAATCAGCAAAGATGCACAAAAAAGAAGATCAGACACCAACTAGGGAGGATCAGGAGGTCAAACGCAACAATATTGTCATCCCCTATGTAGCCGGTTTATCAGAGAAACTCAGGAGAGTCTTCTCCAAGCACGACATCCCAGTATACTTCAGACCCAGCCACACACTCAGACACAAACTGGTTCATCCCAAAGACAAAACTCCTAAACACAAACTCAACAATGTAGTGTATGCTGTACAGTGTAGCGAGGAATGCTCAG